>PVJS01000672.1:20994-119609 GCA_004027185.1 Glis glis | reverse complement strand
ACACACACACACACACACACACACACACACATCACCTTTTTTAACTTAGATAAGAAAATAAACATGCACATGTCTGTAAAATTATTTATAATTTTAAAAAGTGTATTGCAGGGAAGAAACACAGCCTCAGAAGGTACATAGAGAAGATAGAATCCATAGGAAAGGCTTCATTGAGACAAAGCCATTTAAGCAGATACCTGAATTTTGAGAAGTTAGGAAAGAAAGGGTGGGGAAAGGACTTTGAGGAGCATGCACACGGTTTCTGAAACAGGAGAAAGCTTAAAATGCTCCTGAAGTTAAGAACAGTTTCAACTGCATCACAATGAATTAGCGATTTTGGAAAATAAGACATACAAATAGAATAATTTATAGATGGTCTTGTGGACTAAAATGCAGAGTTCAATGAAATTCTAAGAGACATGAACACTCATTGGATGATTTGAAAATGTTAAAAGATGTGGCCAAAGTTCTGCAATAGCAAGGTTTGCTGGAGAGAGAACGGATAAGGGGTTAAGGAGATTAACTTAAGGAGAATGTCTTTAGAGCTTGGTGTTCGTCAAGCATGAGTTTCTAACTGTCCCTGAGTTTTCTTATTTCAGTAGTGATGTCATCATATCTATTACTAAAGCCCTGAAACTAGAAATTGTCTCTCTCTCTCACAACTTAAGGCAACATTACCAGCAACACAGAAAAGCAGACATATTACATAGAATTTAGAAGATAAAACCAGTATGTTTGAAATGATTGAGACAGGCTCACAGGAAAGTGAAGACACAGGCGTGGATTCACCGTTTCTGGCTTCAGTCACTGAGCGATCAGTGGCATGCTGTGACTAAGTGATTAGTCAAGGGTAATTGATAATAGCTGCACAAAAATGACTTTCATTGAAATATTTTTAAATAATTATAATAATAGTTTTGAGTTCATAATTTTTTCTTAGAAATATTGATAAAATAGAGGATCCCCAGAAATTTGCTATATGTGCTATTGATTAGGTTACAAAATTACCACTTCAAATAAATTTGTTTGGATTTAGGATGTTTCTGGAGAAAGAACAACAAAAAAAGAAACTCAAAGCAAAAAAAAAATAGACCAGGAAAAGAAAGAAATTACGAGGAAAAACAAAAAGAAAAGGAAAGGACAAAGATAAGATGCAAAGAAAGAGACCTAGAGCAAGAAATGTATGTATCATAATTTTCACATTCTTAGTCTTAAAAATTATTGTTCTTTGAGTAGTTTCCTTTCATACCAGGAAACTTTGGCAATAACTATGTTAGTATATAAATGATTGCCAAAAATTAAAACTAATTTTTAAATAAAACATATTTTGAAAAGGCCAACATTCTCCAAAAAGTTAATCAATGATTTATTCTTTTCTTTCTTTCCTAACATCTTATAAGATATTCTTCAAACACAAATGTGAATTTTTCCTATCAATGGCATATTAACAAAAACTATAAACTTCTAGTCACTATAGTTATCCATACTTATATTGCATGATTTTTACCTAAGAATGTTTTTCCCAACCATTTAGGGACATTCAAATTCCTATGTGTTATGCCACAAAATCACATTGTTTAGCATGATTATTTTGCCTGGTGTTGTATATATATTCATTAATTTATCAACTAACTATCCAAATAGAATATATTCACAAAGTTTTACCTCTTTTATCTCCAACACCTATAAGGAACTCAATGAATGTTTATTAAATGAGTAATAAAATACATAAATATTATTGAAAAGTAATAAAAATAAAGGAAACAAAATTTGGAAAAATATGCAAGCAAAATTTCACTTCCCTTTTTTCTTCTTTCAGTTTAAAGTAGGTCTCAAAAGTCAAAAACTTAAAAAATATGCAATTCTCAGCTATGCATTTCCAAATGGATATAGTTTATTTTTTATAGGTTAGATATATCAGTTAATTCACTTAATTCTACCTGATTGCTAAAAAACGAAGCTGTCAGAAAGGATATGTCACAGAAAAACCTCCTATTGAACAAGAAAAGACTCTTTGGAGAAACATTTTCATAGGCTTATTTTTTGTAACGGTTCACATTTACATTTCACTGGATGAACTTTTTCCATTAGAAACCTGCTTGCAAAGTACGTGTTTCATTTGCATTTTCTCGTATGAGTTTTCCAGAAGGTGTTTAAAATCCTTTAGCTGTGTTATAACCAGCATTATAATGGATGCTAATTTTAATCCCTAAAGTTATTATAGAACACAATCTGAACTAATATATTTTAACCCATCAGGAAGGAGATATAAATAATGTCCTTCCATTTATTTGTAATACCAATTGTCCATATAATGCCAATAGTGTTTTTTTTATTGGTGCATTGTAGTCATCCATCTTGATGTGTTTCAGGGTGGTAGAAGTATACATGCACACATCACTCATTTAGCCTCCCCCCAATTTCCACCCCATTCCCTCCTTCTAGTGCTCACATAATGATTGATTAGTTTGTGTATGCACATCATGTACATTAGGGTGTTTCCCTCTCCCCCCCCCCCGCTCATCTCCCTCAGTTAGGTCGCCTTCTTTACTCATCTAAGGTTTCTTCTCGTTTGTCTAGAGTCCCTCCCATGTCCCATTTTCTCCCTAGCTTGCCATTAGTGTTTTACACATATTGATTGTAAAGGTTCGTTGAACACTCTAAAACTATAGGCAAGTAGGAAATTTTATATAATTTAAAATTAATATTCTATCTGTGTGTGTTTCTCATCTTTTCTTGCTTTTACTTTAGTGCATAACTCTGAACATGAGATGAAAGTCATCAGCTCTTAGTAAGATGAGCAGTTGTACATCATAAAATAGGATAATTTACAATTTTTCATAAGTAACAAAGATGGAATGTTTATATACTGGTTCATGATTTTTACACAGTATAAATTTGTGTAATATCATGCCTACCTTTAACAAATTCAGCCTATGTGTACAAAACATTTCTACAAATTCTAGCCAAATTGTCCAACATAAAAATATATGTATCAGGGCGTGGTGGCGCACATTTATAATCCCAGTACTTTGGGAGGCGGAGACCGGAGGATCCGGGTTCGCGGCCAGCCTCACCTCTCGCTCTCTCTCCCTGTCTCTCTCTCTCTCTCTCTCTCTCTCTCCTTAGTGAGGCCCTCCACAACTTCTTGAGACCCGGTTTCAAAATAAAGCATAAAAATAGGGCCGGGGGCGTAGCGGGGAGGTAGAACGCCCCTGCGTTCAATCCCCGGTACCTCAAAAAAAAAATATATATATATGTATGTTGCACATTGTGGCATAGGATACTAAAAATTTAGAGCTCTAGCAGGTCAACTTCTGGGCAAACTCTAGCAAGCACATATTCTTCTTGAACAAGAAAAATTTAAGAAATAGTCTAACATATAATATCTAAGGAGATCGCAGAAGTATAATATCTAAGGAGATCGCAGAAGTAAAAAAATGCAGAAGAATTTTTATAATAAAACTATAAAATATCCATTAAAAAGAAAACTTGCAAGCTACTTAACTATCATCTGGTTTACAATCAGTAACTTCAAAAGGCAAAAAATTGCGGAATATATTTGAAGGGTCAAGAAATGATGAAGGCGAACCTAGAATTTTATGTCAAGCAAATTTATAATTCAGGACTAGGTTAAAATATATTATCAGGCAATCAAAAAACTGAAGGATTACTTGAAATAGCAATCACTTTTAAAGTGCTATATACTATAGAATAAAAGGAATTAGCTTTGTGTAAATTCCAAAATAAAGAAAAAAGAAATTGCATAAAAAATACATTCAGAGTAGGTATCACATATATGAAATGTGTTACAGATTTTGGATATTTTTTCAGTGTTTGTAATATTTGCATATATATAATGAAATGTCATGGGGATAGTGCCGAAGTCTAAAAATGAAATTATGATTCACAGTCCCTTTATAAATATAGCCTAAAGGTAATTTTGCATAATATTTAAAGTGCACCTGTGTTTTGGCAATGACCCATCACGAGATCAATGCTGTAATTCTTCCACTTTGTTTTGTCATGTTGGCACTCAAAAAGTTTAGTATTCTGGGGAATTTCAGATTTGAAATTTTCAAGAATTTGAAAAAAAATTAAGCAAAATTACCAAAGTAAATAAAGGCAGGCTGTGGTTGGGCACACCTGTAATCCCAGTAGCTGGGAGGCTGAAGTAGGAGGATCACAAGCTTCAGGCCAGCCTGGGAAATTGAATGAGACCTTTAGCAACTTTGTGAGTTCCCATCTCAAAATAAAAATAAAATGAGCTGGGGATGTAGCTCGGTGGTAGAGTGTCCCTCGGTTCAAATCCCCATTACCACACACACAAAAAATATAAGTGGGAAAACAGTCAAAAAGAAAGAATAAAAGTAAGAGAAAAAGGGGGGGGGCAGAGGAGGGAGAGGGAGAGAGGAAGTGGTAGAAAAAGACAGAGAAGTCACAAACATAATGAATAAAAAGAAGAAAATATGACTGTAGAGAATAAATAAGATAAATGAAATCATAAAAATTAACCTGAGGTTGTTAAAAGTTTATAAGACAGTAAGATTTATCAAAGGCTTTCCTCAGCTAATGAGTGTAAGAGCAAACATGAAGCCCAGGTGGTTCCTAAATGAAGTAGGATCAGCCTTTTGGAGAGGGGAAAGTTGATGTGGGGCTTCAGGAAAGGCAGATATTTTCAACTTGAGCCAAAACTGAGAAATTGAGGGGTTTTTTTCATTGTTTTTGTTTTGTTTTCCATAATTATTCACAGCTTCCTAAGAGTCTCATTTATCCATTAAAATAATATTTTCTAATAATAGTTTCCACAATTCATGGGCTTGCTAAAGTTCTTTCAATGGTGCAGGCAACATTAAGTAGCAAAAAAGAAAGAAATTGGTACAAATATAGAAGGCAGAGGAAGATCATGTATTTCAAGCGTGTTCGTGTTAATAGTTGCCTACGGTGATCATTAACTGTTGAAATTTACCAAATACTTTACATGGTTCACATCATGATATGAGAAATTTTGTTTCAAAATGCAGTAATACTATTTTTGAGGGCAACTTTTTCTTTTTCCTTTTCCTCCAGTGATGGGGATGGACCAGTGCCTGTAGTGTGCTAAGCAAGTAAAATGTATTATCTTTTCCTGAGATGGAGTCTGGGTATGCTGCCTAGGCCTGCCTTGAACTTGAGATCCTCCTGCCTCAGGCTCCCTAGTAGCTGGGATTCCAGGAGTACCACACCCAGTGAATGCAAATTCTTTATGAGCCAGTAACTAGGTGTTGAAATCTAAAATTGAACTGTGAAACAATGCATTTACTTTCAGAAAAGATAGAAATGCACAGCTAAAGAACGAGACAAATAAATTTATGTTAAATTAAGGCTTATTCATTATATAATCTTGCTAAGCCTATATAATGTTAAAGCAAATATCTATATATCTGTCCTCATATGTAATATTTCAATGTATTGATTTCCATGCCTAAGTAATACAGAGAGAAAGACTGTATAATACTAAAGAATATGAATATCTATATATCTTTAATGGTTGCAAGATAATTTCTGTAGGCATTTTATAGTATCCAAAGGATTATTTCATTTTATCTTTTGGTGAGCCTTACTAGCTACAATATAAGGCCATATTTCTTTTTGCTAAAGTGAAACTAATCTGTAAGAAATTTATCAAATATGAAATGTATCAAGAGTCTATAAATTTAATTAGCCAGGTATGGCAGCCAGTGCCTATAGTCCCAGGTACTTAGGAGGCTGAGTTAGGAGGATCACTTGAGCCCAGGACTTTGAGACCAGCCTGGGCAACATAGTGACACCCTGTCTCCAAATAAATAAATACATGCATAAATAAATAAATAACCGAACCTTGACTCAGTGACGTTAAGTAAGTTACTAAGAATAAACCAATATGAAACCAAAATATATCAGTGTCCAATGCAAATGACTATTCATATGAGATGTTACTCTTTCCACTTCACTAAATATTTGAAAGATGCATTGATTAAAAAGTCAATGATTCTATCCATCCAATATGGTCATTAAAAATGTGATCCAAGTTTTCTGAAACACTATCATTGAGTAAAACACAATTTGTCACATGGAGCTTTGATGTGAACTTATGTTTATAGTTCTTCTGTAAATTTTCACAGGATAATTTGAATCACATAGTACACCTCTCTTTAGCAGTATAAAAAATACTTGGATCTGCACTTTATAGCATTTATAGGCCCCACAGAGTCTTGGTTATTAATTGGTAACTGGCTGGGCTCAGTGGCATATGCCTAAATTTCAGTACCTGGGAGTCTGAAAAAGGAGGATTGTAGATTTGAGGTCAGCACACACACAGTAATTTAGTGATACCCTGTTTTGAAATAAAAAATAAAAAAGGGCTAGGAGAATATGTAGTTCAGAGGTAAAATGGCTGTAGGTTCAACCCCTAGTAGCACACACACACACACACACACACACACACACACACACACACACACACACTTGGGCAACTGGTGGTCCATTCTCTGTGGAGAGTGCTCCCACTTCATAATCCTGCAGCTATGATTCATCCCGAAACAATTTCTGGAACTGTTTAAGAACTTCCATTGGCAAATCTGAGGGCCTCACAGAGTTCCCCTTAAATGAACTCGTGTTTGCAGATAACATTCACTGTTTCTTTGTGGATGTTTTAAGGAAGCCACATCATTTGACAGGATATTTCAGTAATAAATAATAACCATGTATCAAATGGAAATGGAAGTTTTGTATCCTCACATCTCTGAAACTCTCAACTCAACTATCAGATTTATAGAGGTGTTTTTGATGAGATGGCAAGAGGAGAGAAACAAGGAGACTTGCCCTAATGTAAAGAAAAATGTTGCTCTCTCTCCATTGATTACTCTGGATGATGGGAGAGGTGTATAACCATTTAACTAAAGAGGAATCCCTTCAGGAAGTTTTCTAAAGTGCTTTAAGAGATAGAGTTGCTGAACGAAAAGGATTGAAAACAATTGGCTTAGCTCTTCAGAAAGTGGTGAAAATGTAACAGTGATCTGTCACTGCGTGGGCAGACAAGTTCCTGGAAAATTGGATAAATTGGAAATAACTGGAGGGTAGCTATTTTGTCCTTGGGTGCATTAGATATCCAGGGAAAATGTTATTAAATGGAGAACAATTGCTTCTCAAAAGTTGCTGGTTGTCTGGAATACAGAATTACATAAAGAGTCCATTATTATTCTAAAAATAGACAAAATATGAATCTAAAGAAAATGTCTCCTATGAAATACATTAATTTTATTTTACAAGAGAAATATTTTAAACCAATATGAGAGTTGCCTGTGTTTGTGAATATATATATTAAAGTATCTCTTCTGTGCTCATTTATTTCACTGGGAATTAGGAATCTTAGACCCCAACCCAGCCTTAGTGAATGTGCATTTTAATAGGATCCTCAGAAACTCACATACACATCAAAAATGGAGAAGCAATCCTCTATATTGTCTCGAGTGGACAGTTTATGAAACACATTTGCCTGTTTACTTCTTATTAAAACATTTCGGTGAGTTATTTGAACCTTCAAAGGAAGGTGAAATTTATGAAATTCATCTGAATTCAGTTTTATTTTATTTTAGTAGCCATTGTTGCTGAAAAGAAGAAAGTTTACCTTGCCAACTCAAATTAAGAATAATGTTAGCTATAAAATTATAGTTTGGGAGCAATGCTGAATCCAGATACTCCACCCAACTTTTTTTATCCCCTTTTAATGGTGATCATCTTTCTGAGACTATAATTTTATAAAGCATAAAAATAAAATATGTTGTCTATCTCCTATTTCTATTCAAATGATCACTGTGGAATCTGTTTCAATACCTGAGTTTACACATAACTAAAATATAGCAGTTTTATTAATCTAGTCAGAAGCCACACCTGCATTTTGACCTACAGATCTGACTATATTATTTTGATTACCCTATGCTTCATAGCCAAATCTGTCACCAGAAAAGCATATGCAAACTAGAAAGGTTACTAAAATTGAAAATTTTAGATGGCCATGGTGGTACATGCCTGTAATCCCAGTACTTGGGAGGCTGAGACAGGAGGATTCCAGGTTTGAGGACAGTCTCAGCAACATAGGGAGGCTTTCAGCAACCTAGCAAGACCCTGTTTCTGAACAAAAAAAATAAAAAGGGCTGGGGGTGTAGCTCAGAGGTAGAATGCCCCTGAGCTCAATCCTCAGTACTGAAAAATAAATGAATAAATAAATAAATAAGTAAATAAATTTGAAAATTTTGCATTTTGTTTCAATGTTTGCCATCCTCACTATTTGGTATATTTAATATTTTACCATTATGTCAATAACAATAAATAGTAATTCAATGCAAAACTCTCAGGTTTTTATCAATATACTGGTACATGTTTAGTTCAATAGTTGTGAGTTTTGCTTTGCACATTAATAAGTTTTGCTTTCTTTTCATTTTTTTACCCAGATTATTTAAATGCCTTTGACTATTTTTTATTTTTAAGTAACATGCAATATATAATTAAGAATAATTTCTTCTGTATTAAATTTTGATTTCCACCTCTTTTATGGAAATTAGATGGTTGGTATTTATTGTTAGAAATTTTATAAAGCTTTTATATTTTTGTACTTCAAAACAATATTATGTAAGCATATTATATACTATATATTAAATTACAGCACCTGCTTGTTTAAATTTTCTAAATTGTTTTCAAGATTAATTAGAACTTCAAATATTTTGTTTCTTAAAATTTTCAAATAAGTCATTTTCATTTATAATTCAAATAAGAAAAAGCATTTCAAAATATGTCATATTCCTATTTACTTTTTTACCCTGTGAATATACCTCCATTTTACTATAGAGCTTTAATCATATATGCTTGATTTCAAAATAAAGTATTAATTCTTAGTCAATATGGTAACCATATTTTTACATATTTGGGTTAGTAGTCCCTTATAGTAATTATAATAATTGTATTTTTGACTTATTTTTAATTGCTTATTTTGATTAATATTATTCAGATATAGTTCATCTTTCACTTTTTATTTTCTCTAAATGAAGATATTATATATTTTAAAGATTTACATTTCCTATGTATATGAAATATATAATTTCTGGCTCAAAATATATTTTAAAGCTCAACAGAATTTCTCTAGTCTTCAGATGTTACATTACAGAAAAAATTCCAAGTCCAACCAGACATTTTATATCACAGAAATATATTTCTGTATATTCATTGCTGATACTATTGATCATGGTATATAAAACATTTTAAAAATTTTTAATTGTTCAAATTTTATTAATATAGTCAAAAATCTTACCAGCACATTGATATGCAAATTTTACTATATTAAAAAGTTAGGCCTGGTATGGTGGCACATACCAGTAATCCTAGTACTGGGGAGGCTGAAACAGGAAGATTGCAGGTTAGAGGCCAGCTCAGCAATTTAGTAAGCCCTCAGCAATTTAGTGAGGCCCTCTTTCAAAATAAAAATTAAAATAAATAGGGCTGGGAGTGTAGCTCAGAAGTAAAGTGCCCCTGAATTCAATCCCCAGTACTAAAAAAAAAAAAAATTCAGCCCAGGAAATTTTATCTTGTATCTTCATCTATATTTGAATAATATTTAAACAGATTTTTCTTTTGATATGGAAACTCAGTTTCATATTATAAGTTTTATAATAGTTTTATAATAGTTTTGTTTCATATTATAATTTTTTCTACTCTGCAAACAAAAAACTAAAAAAGTTCTGATCAGTTTTTGCTAAAAAGTATTTTGATGTTACAAAACCTCTTATTGTATACATTGACTTATTATATTTTTAATTTGAGAGATAAACATTAAGAGTGATAAAATATTATCTTTAATGAAATGTTAATTCACCATCTTAAAATAAATCAACATTGTTTACCAAATTGCCCAAAGGAAGGACAAAAATATAATAATGGCCATATGTAGATTCAGAAATATCTGACAACATTCAGCACTGAATTTTGATAAAATTCTCAGTCATCTAGGAATAGAAACCAAAATTGAACACAGAGAAAAAAAAGAGAGGGAAAAGGTTAAGGAAAGTTCCATTTCTATTTTTTTATGGGACAAATAAAAGGTTTTCTTGTACCTACACATGAGTGAGGATCACTGCTGAGTCAACATCTGGATGGAAGCAATTTCACCACAAAGTGTAATTTTAATAAAGACTCTCCTTGAAATGTAAAATGTTTACCTGTCATCAATTTATTAATTTATTAGTAAGTGAAACAAGGATTTTGGTTTCAATCCCCACTTTCCCCCTGACTCATATGGTCAAATCCTAATCCTCAGTTCCCATGAAAGTGACCCTTTGTGAACATAGGGTCTCTGCAGATGTGAACAAGTGAAGATGTGGTCATTGGGGTGGGACTGGTCCAACACAGCCCATGGCGTTAAAGAAGGGCAGGGGAGAAACCAACATGTAGAGGAGGGAGCCATGTGAAGACACAGACACAGAGAGACAGCCATGTGAGACCTGAACTGAGATTAGAAGGATCCAGGCACAAACCAAAGAACAAGGATTAGTGGCAACATTAGAAACTAAGAAAATAAGTTAGGGGAAGGAAGGAAGGGAGAGAGGGAGGATGGGAGGAAGGGAGGAAAAAAGGAAGTCTCAACAGATTTGGCTTAATCTAATATATAAACTTTTGTATAAAGTGAATATATAAGCATAATATATTAGAGATAAAATACTTAATATAATATAAATTTATGTCTACATTATGTAAAAACTCAGATATTATAAATAATATGTACAGTATATTCATGTATGTCTATACACTGCAATATTACTGTGCTTAAAATAGAAGATAATTTGAATTAGTAAGGTGACTTAGATTCTATAGAAAACATAATTTATTAGATAATGAGATATTTTCCTATGAAGAATATTTAAAGGATGCCCTATAATAAGCTCATGGAACAATTCACCATGAGTCTAGTCTCTAAAATTGTAGCACAATAAATGTCTGTTGTTCAAAGTCAAAACTGGTTTTAAGAACAGTTGAAGTACTGGGCTTTTATAGGCATTATTTTCTTAAAATGTCATTAGACAAAGATTAATAAGTGAGATTCAACACTGGACAATTTCTTATAATGCAAAAAAGCTCTAATTTTGAGTTTGCACTTTAATAGTTTTCTTGTTACAATTAATATATGTCAAATGTGTTTTTATGGTGTAAAATATTAAAACTAACATGTATAAATCTTTAAAATTAACACTCCATACATTATATCATGCCCCTTCTTTTGACTTCCAAAACTTAACCAACCCTATTCTGATTTAGTTATCAGTATACATTAGTTTTTAATTTTCTATAATTATATATAAATAGAATCTTAGAATTTAAACTTTTGTCTTTTTTTCTTAACCATCATATATTCAAGATTCAAGAAAACTTTTGTATGCTAAAAGTGTATTATTTCTTTTTTACTGAATATAACTTTTCTTTAGTTTCTTTTTTTAATTTTATTTTATTAGTGCATTGCAGTCATACATCTTTTTTTTTTTTTTTTTTTTTTGCAGTACTGGGGATTGAACCCAGGGGCTTTCAACCTCCGAGCTACACCCCCGGCCCTATTTTTTTATACTTTATTTTGAAACTGGGTCTCACGAAGTTGCAGAGGGCCTCACTAAGAAGAGAGAGAGAGAGAGTGAGAGAGAGCTGAGGCTGGCCGCGAACCCGGATCCTCCGGTCTCTGCCTCCCAAAGTACTGGAATTACAAACGTGCGCCACCATGCCCGGCTGCAGTCATACATCTTGAAGGATTTCACGGTGGTTGACGTATACATGCACTCATTGGTCAATTAGCCCTCCCCAATTCCCACCTCCTGCCTCCCCCCTCCCTCCTTCCTGTTTTCAGCATAGTAGTTGACTTTGATATCATTGTGTATGTCCATCCTGTGCACCAGTTTGTTTCCCTCCCATCTCCCCCAGTTAGTTCGCTTTCTTCGCTCATCTGAGGTTTTCTGTCTTTGTCTGGAGTCCTTCCTGTGTGGGGTCATGGCTCATCCTCCCGTGACCTCAGCACTAGGGTACTCTGGGGCTGGGCTGGAGGATCTCCCGTCCCGTGTCCCCAGTGCTGGGGGCGGGGTTCTCTGGGGGCGGGGCAGAGGGCTCACCCGCCCTGTGTCTCCAGCGCTGGGATGAGGGGTTCTCCAGGGGCAGGGCCCAGGGCTCACCCACCCTGTGTCCTCAGTGCAGGGGGGAGGGGTTCTCTGCGGGTGAGGCCAAGGGCTCACCCACCCTGTGTCCCCAGCACTGGGGAGGGGGTCTCCGGGGGCGGCCGGCGGGAAGTCTGCTTCTTAACAAGAAAAGTGTGGTATAAATTTTTGAACATTGTGAAATACTATTTTTTTTGGTACTTGGGATGGAACCCATGGGTGTTCGACCTTTGAGATAGACCCCCAGCCCTTTTTATTTCTTTATTTTGAAACAGAGTCTCCCTAAGTTGCTGATACTGGCCTTGAACCTGAGAGTCTCCTGTCTCAGCTTCCCAAGAACTGGGATTACTGGCAAGTGCCACCATACACAGCTGTGAAACAGCCTTATTGAGTAATTTATTGCTTTAATTTCTTTGTTATATTTTTATCTTGTATTTCTTCATAACATACATGTATATAGTTTATATAATTATGCAAGTATAAATATATACAATTCTAAAATCAAAATAAATTTATTATCAGTACAAATGCATTTATACATTTTGACAGCTTAATTTCATTGTATAATAATTGCTTTCTGGACAAAAAGAGAAATGATTAATATAGTTTACTAAGACATTCTCCTATGTTTTAAAAGCCTTTTTTGTTACCAAAAAAAAAGAATTTTACTTTTAACTATAATCAATAATCTATAATCAATTTTGGATTCATTTTTGCTTAGAGTTTGAAGAAGGAATTGAACTTCAGTTTCTTCACATTTACCTCTTGTTTTTGTTGAATTATCCTTTCCCATTGAATAATTATGATATATTTTTGTAATAAATTATCCATGTACATGTGAATCTATTTGCACACTATTCTATTCCCATTGCTATATTTATCATCCACATATCAATAATATCTTTAATTTATGTTATGACTCAGAAGTAAATTCTGTCTGTCTGTCTCTCTTTAGAGTATATCATTTCTGATTTGACAGATTTTAAAATAAACATGTCAACTTATATAAAATGTCTTTTGGACTACTGCCAGGATTACTTGAAGGATTAATTTGTGATGTAAAATTCTTTAAAAAATAAAATCTTTGAAATTTAATCTATGATTATTGTATATAATGCCACTTATTTAGAAATTCATTTTATTTTCAGAGATTTATACAGAAATCTTGCATACTATTTGTTAAATATTCCTAAAATATTTAATTTATTATTATTAGCATGGATTTAAAATGTTTTAATTGGTCATTGGGCATATATGGAGATCCACAATTCTTTATTTGACTTTTTTTCCTGTGATGTGGTTAAGATCACTAGTTGGTTCTAATCATTAATCTTTAGATTCACTGGGATTTTATGCATAGGTAATTAAATTGTCTACATAGAGAATTTTTATTTCCTTTTTGTAGTATTTCTGTTTTATTTATTTCTTTTCCTTGTTCTTACTGCCAATCTTTCCAGTATAATATGAAAGATAGAATTGAAAGAGGACATCCTTGTCTTGTTCTAGATGTTAAGCAAGGAGATTTAATGGTTCAAATTTAAGTATGTTAGCTATAGGTCTTTTTGGTAGATCCTTTGGGGATGTTTCTTTGTGTCAAGATTTTTTAAAATCATAATTCTTACTTCAGCATTTTTCTTCAAGATTTTTACTGACTCAATACAACTGATAATGCAAGTTTTCTCAGATAAGGTGGTAATTTTTAAGTGTCAAATATGTGGAAAACCTCATCCATCATGCATTGTATTTACTGTGTATTTTATTCTATCTCTGAGCTACACGTCCAGTCATTTTAAATTTTCATTATTTATTTATTTTATTTTGAAATAGGGCCTCACTAAGTTGCTAAGGCTGGCCTCAAAACTGCAATATTCTTGACTCAGCCTCCCAAGTACTGGGCTTGCAGTTGTGCACTATCACGCCTAGCGCTTACTGTGTGTTTCTAAGGGGACTGCCTTCACACTCTGTTACTGAGGATATAAAAATATCTGTAGCTCAAGATATTTCTTTCCTTACATTTAGATTGTACTATTTTACCCCACATGTCTTACAGACTGCTTTTCAGGCATGGATGCTGCATTTGCCCATTATTGTCCACATTACCACTTTTGAGAATTAAACAAAATTTCATATTTATGTATCATGTACGTTCTTTGATCTAGGGCCTCAGGATTATAAGAAAAATACTGCTTTACTGTATTAAAGTATCACCTTATTCTGCTGTAGCTTGAGAACAAATATAGCAATATATAGTTTAAAAACCCCAACTACAATAATAAATGTGGCAAAATAATGTTTTTTTAAAGATGATGAAGAAAAATGTGGTATTTGTTATGACTTTACCAAAAGCAATGAAAGCAAAAGAAATAAACTCTTAATATAATATTGCTTACTTTGAAAACATAGCTTTCAATGACAAGCTTTTAGGAATATTTAAGCACTTTATAAGAAAAAATAAAACATACCTTGAGCTCCAGTCTGCATTTTATTCAATTGCATATACTTGTCAACCAATATTATATCAATTTTTATTTCCAATGACTCTGTTTTCCTCAAGCTTAAAATGTGTTTTAAATCAAATTCAGGATAAATTTAGAAAGTGTCTCTCTGTTCCCCATTGATGAAGACGTGTTTCTGCTGTTGTTTCATTATAGAATAACGATTCTCTATTGATTTGAAAAATTTATTAATATTCAAATTTTAAATTTTAACATGCAAAGGAAATAGAAATACTGAAAATTATATCTATTTCTTTCTCATTGCTTTTTAAATCAATGAGAAAATTAGTTTGAAATATTTCTTCTGCTACTGCATTGTTTTGTAGGCCACATCTAATTTAACAGATAATATTTCAGGTAACACTTGTAATTATTAAGTAGTTACAAGGAATAATACATGAGTTCTCAAACCATTTTTTCTAAAGTGTATGCCCATCAGTAATGTTCAGAGAATTGGATCATTGAAAACTAATACATTGAAAAGCCAATAATTGCTTATTAAAGTGTTTTTTTTGTGTGTGTGATAGCTTTTGCAATGTTTTATAAAGTATTTTTTCTTTTTCTCCATAGTTTTTATTGTATTTTTTCTTCTAAAGGCTTTTTTGACATAGACATTCTGTTCCTTCTTATTTACAATGTCTATTCAATATGTTTATTTTTATTTCAATTTTTTAATTTAGAAATTTCTTGAACAAAGTCTTTTGTATATGAATATTTGCCACCTAAACTCTTCCTTGTGAATTTTGTTCCCAAACATGGCCTTGTCCCAAACTGATGCTGCATTTGACATATAATACCCATAATTAAAAAATAATTTTATTGCTGCATTGTAATTATATATCATACTGTGATTCAAAGTGATACATTCATAAATGTACAACTCACTTGGTGTTTCCCTCCACACTCAACCCTGCTCCCCCCTTCTCCCACCCCATACATGATAGTGAGATCAGCCAGTCTCAGAAAATCAAGTCAGATATTTTCTCTCATGTGTACAAGCCAGAGAAGAAATAGGAAACAAAAGGGACTTAAGATAAATAAGAAAGATCACTAAAATAGTGGAACTTGATCAGGGGAGAAGGTGGGGAGGGTATAAAGGAGGCTCCAGGAAGGAAACAAACCAAATAATGTTATGTTCATACATGAAGGTATCAGTGCCAATCTTAATAACCATAAATTTATCTTGAATTTTATTTTGTTATTGCAAGATCTAAATGTTTTGCATTTAGGCATATTTCTATCTTTCTAAAATTTCAAAGTGAATGGTACAATTCACTTTGGTTGGTGCTAGTTGATCCCAGTTATTGACACCTGAGTATTTTTCCAATTGGGAAACAGAACTAGAAATATTGTTTAAAATTCAGCCTGCACATAAGGAGGAGGAGGAAGAGGAAGAGGAGGAGGAGGAAGGGGGGGAGAAGGAGGAGGGGGAGGAGGAGGAGGAGGAGAAGAAGAAGAAACGTTATTTAATATCATATGTTAATTACCAACTTAGTAAACCAAAATTAAAATCTCATTTTTTTAATCACTTATTTATTCCAAGTAGAGAACTAGCTTAAGGGCATACTTAGCTTTTCATTTTATTTTTTTAATATAACTTAAAGTTTACTATGCTGGTCAAATAGAACCTAGTTATTATAACTCAACAAAAAACTGCAAAATTTATATATGGCTCCTACTTAAGCTGAAAACCCTAATGTTCTTGGACACAGGCCTTACAAACTTTCAATATGCCATCAACAATTCTCTAAACATGGTGTGTAGATCGCTGTGAAATGGCTCTGCACCTGTCATTTCCACTCTGTAGACTACCCCAACTCATCTTGACTGCCTGCTTTTGCTTTTTAAAATTCTAATTCCCATTTTGCCCCTCTGTGACTCCATCCTTGAAATCACCCTCTTTGCAGTAACTCTACACAGCTATTCTAGCACATCTTAGCCCTGAGCTTTTCTCCTGAAAAATGGGAACACTAAGATCATGTATTATACATCTTGGAGCATTTCCTAGAAGAGAGAAAAAATGTATTCTAATCTATTGGTTAGAATATATTTATGGTAGATAGGATATTGGGAGCAAAGTAAGAGTGATTGAATTTTATAGATTACTGTTTGAGCATTGGTTCTAATTTCCAATATTTTAACCAGAAGTAGTTATTCAAGTAATTAAGTAATAACATGTCTATGTTATTAAAATATGCATATATGTGCAAATATTGAATCTGAGTACGAAGACCCTTTCTCCCCACACATAAATATATATCTGTGTATATTTATGTCTCTATTACTATATGCAAATACATATATATTTATATGCACACAGATCAATGGGCTTACATTTTAAAATTAAGGGACAGATTTTAAGAAAAACATTTAACATAAATGTTAAAAATAACATTTAATCAGAGTTTTCAAAATGTCAGATGTGAATGTGTGTTCATAATTGCTATTAATTGTGAGAATGGTGCTATAAAATAGGTGATTTTATTATCATCACTTTTGACATTTATTTAATATAAAATCATGCAATATGTACTCATTTTCTTAATGCTTAAACTTCCTTAGTCAAGAAATATTATCTTGCTCTTTACATTCTGCTCAATATGAGTATATTCATTCATATATACAATATATTTTAATTCTGGAAACATATATACTTTGGAATGTATAATCATGTCACTTCAGAGGAAGAAATCAAAATTCCAAGCAGACAAGTACATTTCAGTCTGAAATGCAATGTAATAGTGGATTTAGCAGAAGGCAGATTGTGTGCATCAGGAACAAATATGTAACTATATCAATATTTGTAAAAATGTTTATATATTACTTTAGATTCCCTGGAGAGAAGTACAAACTTCAAGCAACAATTGAATTTTTTTATTTTCCAATTTGCAATTATGAGACTAGCATTTTATTTTTCTCCATCTAAGCCGTTTTACCTGAAGATTCATGAAATTCTCTAAAGAATATATCATGGTGGGCATTGTGCTTATTTCCACACGAATAGAAGGAAATTTATACTTTCTATGCCCTGAAGAATTGATTTTCCCATATAAGACATATGGTGCTGAATATTTTTTGAAAATAAAAATTAAAAAACTACTTTCATGCTGAACAGGTTTTTTATTTTAATTCATGACAACTTATCAAAAGTTTGCTGCAAAAATACAGAGTAATCCATTGAAATAATATAGGATTTAAGCAATAAAGAATTTAAACAATTCAATATATTTTTCATTCTATATTGAAATTTTAGATAAAATGTTTTAAAAAAACTGACAAGTGTACACACACACACACACACACACACACACACATCAAGGAAATTATCACAGCTATCATCATTTTGTTAAAGAACAGAAAATAGTTTCCTTTAAATTTTTGGCTGAAGCTCAAAGTAAATAAAAGTATGTCATTATTTCTGGATACTATTAATCAACACTACACAGAAGCTTCAGATTACCTGTATGTACATAGCTTAACTATCAGAACTGAAACCAGAGGGCATCAGTGTCAACATAATTTAAAAATGTATTGCATAAAGTTATTTTTCAGGAAAGCAAGGTTGTCAACCAATAAATAACTTCATTGTTTGCTTCAGGAGATTCCTTCAAATCAATTTGTGTGGGCAAACAACTCTCATCTGAGACGACACAGTGTTCGCCCATAAATAGCAGCTTAATTATGAAGACTAACTGCAAAACCCTCAATTAACACTAATCCCCTAATCCTAAATGCTCATGTCATGCAATTTACCTCTTCTAACCAGCTTGTGGCAAGAGTCCCATTCCATACAACAGTTACCTCATCATAAGGTGATGTAAATGGACATTCTCCCTTACAGCCATAATTCTATTAAGCTCAACTTTGCTTAATCAACATATTTTAGTTAGTCTGTTGGGGAGTTAACAGGTAATGAACAATCCCATAAGTTTTTCAAAAATCAACCAAGGCTGTCTTTCCATTATGGTTCAAGGTGCTTAGCACAGAAACAGAAATTTTCTGAGGCCTCTTGACCGACCTGGGCGGGAGTCTTCCCCTCATAATGGAAAGTGAGTTTTTTGGTTGGATCTCAGGCCTCATTTCTTTTCACTCTACTCTTAAATTCTGACGCCTGGGAATGAGAAATGTTTTTTAGAAATCCTTGGATCAATCTATCATAATTGATACTTGATAAAATCATGCTTTACTACTTAGAGAACATTTCTGATTTTCTTCCTGTATTTCCTCATCATATATATTTTATGAACCTTTAAAAGGAAGTGCCTAGGGGAAAGAACAGGTATAAGTTCAAGACATGTGATTCTCTATTTGACCCTAAATACTGATGAGTTCAGAAAATCTCATTAAAATCAGCATTTTTATAGAACACATTTTGCTTTGAGTTGCCTATAAGAATTTTATGAGAACATTCCATGGTCTTGTTGTGTTTCACTTGTGGGGATCTGTGTAGAAGGTTTCTTTTTCAAAACTGTGCCTGTGTGGAACTGCAGATTTACTAGGATTCAGTTAAAGAGATTCATATACTTTATTAGGGGACCAAGACTAATTTATGAAGCAACTTCAACCATCCATCACCTTCATCTCATGTTAGTTTAGATCCACAATCCCAATAGTCAACCTCCTCCTTCTAGTATATGTTCACATAATTATTAGACTTCATGTGATTGTATTTTTAAATGATATAATTTTAGCAAGCATCATTTAAAATTACAATATTCACTTTAGGGACCCTTTATAGGACAAAATATTTGAGAAGTTTATTAGAATAATAATGGAGCAAGAAGAAGATGATGATGATGAAGAAGACCAAATACTACATTCCTGACAATTTTTATTACTCCTTAGAAGAAATTTCCAATCCAATTCAGACTCTAAGTTTGTCTCATATTTTTTTAAGTCAATAGTCAAGGCAAAAGAAAGAATGTAAAACAAAGAATTTGAAGATCCCTTATTTAAGTGAATTTTTTCCTTAAATCTTGATTTGAAATGTATGGTCTTCATCCCACAATTCCTTGTTACCCTTTATATATTCTGTTTTTAGCATTTTTTTCTAGTTTTATTTTGGTCTTAAATAGCCCAAAGATCAATTGTTTCTTAAAATTAAACATTCTTCATTAAGGAGAAAGACTATTGTTGTTACATTTTAGCTCTGGTGTTGATCTGAGTTAAAATCACTTTTTAATTATACTCCAAACCTTAGACAAAATCCACAACAATATATAGAATAATTTAGAATAGTCTTAATGAAACATAATCTACACCTTCAAGATCTATATCAGTTGGTTTGTATAAGAAATATTAGTTGCAAAAAATGGAAAGGCAGAATTTGAAAACTCTTTTTCTTTTTTTTTTCTTTTTTTGTACTGGGGATGGAACCCAAGAGCCTTCTACCTCCAGGATATACTCCAGCCCTATTTTATTTTTTATTTGGAAACAAGGTCTCACTAAGTTGCTGAGAGCAGGTCTCGAACCTGAGTTCCTCCTGTATTAGCCTCCCAAGCACTGGGATAACAGGCATGCACCACCACATCAGCATGAAAACTCTTAAGGTGACATAAGATACCCTGATAAACATGAGAAATCAGAGGCATTTAGCAACCTGTAGATATTGAGCAAACATCCCAATGCCTTTACTATAGAAAATACAAAATGCATTCCTTTACAAAACTAGGTGATGAATGAGGTTATTATAAATGAACATGGAATTTATCATTTTACCCATAAAATTTGCCTGAATATTAAATGACAACTTGGCACAATGCAAATTGACAAGAGCTCTAAAGTATTAACCTTAACCTGTGCTACTTTTACATAACCCTTCCCTTGGAATTAATAAATTACTCACATGATGTTTCTACTAATCCTTCCATCATCCACTGGGTCTGACATCATGATTTGTACCCTCAGATGTTTAACTAAGTAATATTTCTTTCCTCCTTTATGACATTTTATTCACTAATTTATTGATGAAGATCTCTTTTGAAAATGAAATTTTCAAATTGAGTGCTCATTTTCAAATCCCCGAGGACCTATTTCCTCTGCCTCATTCGTAATAAGGTTTTAGTTAATATGAATATTAGCTAAATCAAGCCTAAATTTAAGACATTCACAAGGTGTCAGACACTTTCAATCCAATAATTTAATTGGATTAGTTAAATCCATGAAACTACATAGAACTTTTGAAAAATCAGGATGAAGAAGGTGTAAAATCAGTAATTGAAAAGCTAGTAGCACAAAGTTTAAAGACACCTTATACCAGTTTTTGCCTCATTAATAAATCAATATGTGAGGACATAAATTTGTTCAGGACATGAAAGCCAAAATGAAGAATAGATTCCTATGACCCATAATATTAATTTCAATAAGTGGCATTGTCTTTGCCACTTGAAGAAATGGGCTTAGAATCTTATATCTTATATCTTATATCTGATTTTATAGTGGAATAGTACATAAAGATAGTATCATTAGCATGATAATGATTTCATTTAGGGGATTTTTTTATTAAGTGATGGTTAAATAATTTTGCCATATTTGAATCAATTTAATGGTGTTAAGAATTAAGTAAATAATTTTATAGTACTTATATTGCAGCATCCCACTGATAGAACAGTATTTCACAATGAAGCTTTACACATTAATCGATCCCCTCACTTGTTATGAAAGAGACAAATTTATGAATTGATACATTGATCAATTTTGTGTTCAGTTTTGATAGACATATAGACTATAAATCTCAGTCTTATATGCATTATGTTATATTAGGATATGATATTGATTTCGGAATAATTCAAACTAATAGAAATAATATATTTTCTACCCAAGCTTAGTCTCAAAACTCTCCATATGTACTTACTCTTCTACCTACTTATCCTTTCCGGCTGACTTTGTTTGCCAATTCCAAAGCAGACTTGGATGCAGCACGCTGCAGATGGGGAAGCCATAACA
Source organism: Glis glis (assembly GCA_004027185.1). Classification (NCBI taxonomy): domain Eukaryota; kingdom Metazoa; phylum Chordata; class Mammalia; order Rodentia; family Gliridae; genus Glis; species Glis glis. The sequence continues at coordinate 97,969 of PVJS01000672.1, read as the reverse complement.
AGGTAGGTTCTTGAATGAAGATTTGGAAGAGGCATGCTTTTCCTGTCTGAAAAAAAATAGTATGTAATTAAGAAACAAACTTCATATTTAAGATGCTACATGTTGTTGGATGTAGTTGACAACAGCTAGAATTATTTTAAATTATATAGAAATTAGAAGGTTAAGTTGGTCGTGCCATAATGAACCCTGAACATTTCCGTCAAATTAGCATCAAAATAATAAGGAAACTAACCTCAACCTTACAAGAGTGAAAGATGGAGAATCAAAGTACTCAGTGGCAAAACATTTGTTGAAACTATCATCTAAAATTAATTATAAAGTCAGCAAAATTCTCAGAGGTCATCACCATTAGGCAAGATTTTGGGAAAGATCAGAAAGTTAATATGCATTTGTTCATGTTTTCTATGTTCTGTAATCCTTTACAAGGAAGGGGTGAGGTTAAATAAGAAAGGGAAGCAAGCTGAACTTCTCAATCTTAGCAAGATTGGGATTTTATGCAAGATAAGTATTTTGTTGTAGAGAATTATTCCCTACATTATAGCTATATAACAATATCTCTATTATCACCACTATATGCCAATAGTATCATCATTCAATTATCATAAACAAAAATGTCTCCAGACATTGATGAGTGTCCTATGGGTGGGTGGGCTGGTTGTCCCTGGTTGTCAGCCATTTGCAAAGAGAAAGTCTGGGAACGTTGGCACTGTGCAGTGTCAAAATAACTGAATCATTACAGAGTGGGTTAAAAACCCCTTCAGAAATCCAGGCCTAGTGTATTCTTAATTAAACAAAGAAACTCAGCTCTAAAGCAAAAAAGCTTATTAGCAAAGTTGTTTTTTCCTTTCCAAGTATAATATTAAGTGGGCTCAAAGATGTCACCTTCAAGATGAAAAAAGTGCATACGCATTAGGAATAAGGGAAGACAAAAAAATGAAGCAGGCTTGAGGATTATGTCTTGGAAAGAGCTGTGAGTGCAGTTATTGTCCATGGAATTAACTAGAATAGCCTAGATAAAATAAGCATAAACAAATAAGTAAATATTATTCAGATAACTATTTGCAAAACATATCATAAGTCTATTATGAAAAATCCTTTTTTATGGGGTAAAATATCCACAAGCACCCCCAATGGCAGAAGTTGGAAACCATACTGAGGATTGTGCCATTATTCTCAATTTACGATGGAGGCATAAAAACGTACCAAATCTCCAAAATTATATCTGTGATCCACAGAGACAATGAGCAGTTAAATTTCCTCCAAAGAATATATTTATGCCTTCATGAAAGCCATTTTCCTAATGCTCTACAAGTTTTGTTAGTGTGATTCACACCCTTTTGTCTTTTTAATGGGAGTCCCATCATGGTAACTTGGATTGTAGAGGAAATTTGTATTTTAGCATTGTAGAATACTATGCCTTGATAAGTTATATCTAAGTATAATAGAACTGAGTGCCATGAATGATATTGAACTTTAAGTTGGATGCAGTAAATGGGTGAAACTTCAGATGGTTTCTTCTTGGGGAGGGAAGTGAGACTTTTGTGCAGAAAGAAGTGTATATTTAAGTGTATATATAAAAAAATGTATATTTAAGCCGGGCGTGGTGGCGCATGCTTGTAATCCTAGTACTTGGGAGGGAATCACTAACTCTCCTTTATTTCTGGAATGGTGATACATAAAGAGTTATCTTAGAAGTTACAAGATGGTAAGAACAGAATCTCCTTTAACTTGAATGGTTCTTGGTAGAAGAGATGGCTCATTAACCAAAAATGCTTATCTTGACTGTTAGATAAGCTAGAAATCACTTTGATTTGCTAAGTCATTAATTATACTCTCTAGTTCTCCGTGACAAAAAATATACAATTAAAATATATTAACCCAAATGTTCATGTAATTATATTTATTTAAGTTCTTTTAGAAATTATACTATCTGTGTTTTGTGATCATAGGATCAGGTACATAGTAATATATGAACAAATATGTATATATATATATATATGTGTGTGTGTGTGTGTGTGTGTGTGTGTGTGAGTGTGTGTTTGTGTGTGTGTGTGAAGGGGGGTACTGGGGATTAAACCCAGGGGCATTCTACCTCCAAACTACACTCCCAGCCTTATTTATATTTATTCTTTTATTTTGAATCAGGGTCTTGTTGGGCCCTCCACCCAGTGCCATGAAAGGGCCTGGTGGATTAACAGAAGCCTGCTCTAGAGTACCGAGCCTCTTCCACCTCATCCTTTAACTTCTGCTGACACTCTTCCTTTACCTCATGCTGACACCGTCCTGCTCTTTCTCTGGCTGTGCTAAAGCTATTAAAGGAAGGAAATCATCACCCTGATGATACCTAGCAGCCTGTTCTTCTAAAATATCATCATAAATGGCTCGATTATCGGTGGTAATTACGGCCTCAGTGGATTCCGCCGACCACCAGGGGCTGTACTTCCCCCCTATTTCCACTGGGATCCTCCCAGGGAAGCCAGGACGAAGTCACCCATGAAGGGGACTGTCCGCCCACTCCTTGTATGGGGGATTAGTTTCCAGGAGGGGGGGCTTCATCTTTCCGAATGACTGTCCTGTCTGCCCCTGTGTCTACAGACATTTAAATAGCTTGTCCCCAATCGAGATGGTCATGTTTGGTCTTAGCACTCCAACAATAGGCACCGTCAAGTTAATTTGAGTAGGGAGCCTCCCCTTAAGAGCGGAGATGGTTTGGAGGACCCCCAGAGGGGGGATCTCTCCCTGAGTTGTCTGAGCCTTTTTAATGAGGGTCTCCACCCTATCCCAGGTTTCCCAATCAAAGAGGTTACCAGCCGGGAGCCATGGGGCGATCTTGAGCAGACAATCCCAAGACTGGGCTGCCTGTGAGTCAGAAAGATCTAATCCTCAGCTCTTCAAAAGGAGATGAAGGGACTCAAGGGCTGGGTCAGGTTTAGAATTCGACTTTCCCATATTTTATGGGAGTACACTCACCCGAGGACCGACTGGCCGGTCAGCGTTTTCAGAGCAGAGGAAGTCCCTCACACGGGACACCAGACTGTCGGGCCAGCCCGACAGTGGCGTGGCTGAGCAGGGTGGTGAGTGTCGGCGGCTCAATTAGCACCACAGAGCCGGGAGACAGGTCAAAGCAAGCTCTCCTTTATTTAGAAAACAGTTGCACTTTTAAAGTAAAAACCACAAAGGAAATTCCAGGGCGATAAGCCGGGGCCCAATAACACGAATGGTCAGACTGTTCACGCCCTCCTGTAACCTATCATAGGCAAAGGCACCCGTTGTCCACGAGCACGGAAGGAGGCAATTGCCTATCATAGCCCTCCTGTGGTTAGGTGGGGTTAATCGCAGGACCTCCCTCTGCAGCATCCGCCAGCGCCATTTTTGCCATTGTTATGCTGAGTCACTGCAATGTGGAAGAGGCTTGGTACTCTAGAGCAGGCTTCTGTTAATCCACCAGGCCCTTTCATGGCACTTGGTGGAGGGCCCAACAGAGTCTCACTAAGTTGTGGAGGGCCTCAATAAAATTGCTGAGGCTGGCTGCAAACCTATGAATCTCCTATCTCAGCCTCTCAAGAACTGAGATTATAGGTGGGTGCCTAGCTCTGTGATGGTTATTTTAAATATATTATTTCATTTTATCCTTGCAAAAAACTTGTAATATAGGTACTAATATTATACCGATTTTATGCATAAGAAAAAAAATAAGAAAACTTAGACAAGTTTTATACGAAAGTACATAGTTCTTTCTAATCTCCAACTGCATAATGAATCATATATAGATCAGTTAATATTTGTCAACATCAGTTAAGTGATATACGGCATAATAGTTGAGTCTTAAATGTTCCCTCAGAATCACCACCCCATCAATTTAAAACTAATTCAAACTTCCAAAAATTTTTGCCCTGTTTAATACAGCATATTGGGCAAAAATAATTTCTGCCCAAAGATGAATACTCTCTAGTCTCAAGAACCTGTGAATACATTACCTTACACGGCCAAAGAGGCTTTGCTGGTGTTATGTTAAAGGTATTGAGATTGGAGATTATTCTAAATTTCTTGTAGGCCCAATCTAATCTGTGAGTTAAGAGGAGAGAACCTTTCTTGGCTAGAATCCCAGGGAGATGTGACTGAAGAAGAATGATCAGAGAGATGCCATGTTGCTGGCTTTGTTGGAAGGGACCACAAGCCATGGAATGCAGACAGGCCCTAGGGTTCGGATCAGCAAGAAAATGGATTCTGTCTCAGAACCTCCACACTAGTGGGGGCACTTCTCACCCTTTCAGTTTGCCCCAGTTATAACCATGTTAGAGATGTGACACACAGAATTGTAAGATAATTAATTTGTGTTGTTTTATTTTATTTATTTATTTTAGGGGTACTGGAAATTGATCCCAGGGACATTCTACCTCTGAGCTATGCCCCTATCCTTTTTACTTTTAGTTTTGATACAGGTTCTCCTAAATTGTTGAGGGTTTAAGTTGCTGAAGCTGGGCTCAAAACTGTGACCATCCTACCTCATCCTCCCAAACACTTGGATTACAGGTGTACACCACCGCTTCTGTTGTTTTAAATCACTAAGTTTGTAGTAATTTGTTACAAGAGCAATAAGAAAATAATTTAGGGTGTTTTAATAATGTCTATAAAATTATAAAGAAGAGAGTAGAATATCTTTTATCAGTGTTTGCAATATAAGAAGAAAATAGACATTAACAAGACCTCCACCAAATTATTAGTCTTTACTTTTAGCTGGAGTGATGGAATGAAAATATAAACTCTATAGAACATAGAATATACCTATCACTAACACGGCAGGGAATACTTATTACAGAATATTATTTTAGTTGCAAATAATAAATGCATTGTTTTTATAGCAAGCCAAACATGAAACTTTGCTGAAAAGGAACTGAGCTATTAGAAATAAATGGAAGTCATCAAGGTTTTAGACATTAAGTATAAATTCCACAGATTTTTTAAAAAAAAAAGACAAGCAGTATAACCCATAGAAAATATGTACTTGAATTTTAAAATCATAATGTCTTCTAAAATTAATAATCTAATAAATGTTCATCTTGGATAAAGTGCATGTAGATTACAATTTAAATGATTTGATCTCCAAGTGTTTCTAACAACATAAAGGAATTCGAATACTGTAGTGCTCTCCTGTCCCCTTCTTTGACACTATTGTGGCTTTCATTGTCCTCCAGTGTCATGGAACACAGCCTGGGTTTAAGCTGATGAGGCTGCAAACAATAAAACATGATGAGACATGGAGAAGGGAATCGTTGGTTAGCAGGGAAAGTTAGTCTTGTTCTCCTCTTTGTTGACAGCTGAACTAATATGAAATTGCCTGCTCCCTCTGGTTGTGTGTATGTTTTGATTGTGTTCGCGATGTGTTTTTCAAGCAATTTTCTCTTTGATGTGTCAGAGGCGCTCATCCCACATTTGGTTTTCCTGTGTTCCTTCCAGAGTGCGAAGTGTGCTTAACTGCAAGTGAAAGGGATGTCTGTGTTGCTTGATTTTCTGTGCGATTACTTCTTGAGATTGTCTTTTTTCCCCAAGATGACATATTTTTCAAGCACAGATTATTTTTCAAAAGAATTACGTTCCCAGGTTTTATAGAGACAGAGATGCACATTTACTGAAATGTGAACTTGAATTTCTGACAAATTCTCATACTAATCTCTAATAGAAACACTATTTTATACGTCCTATTACCACATGCAAAATGTAACTGGTTGTGTGTGTGTGTGTGTGTATGTGTGTCTGTGTCTGTGCAAAATGGGATTTAATATTACATTCAAGAGAAAAGTTCAAATAAGTGATTACTTATAAATAAAACAGAATGTATTTGACTTATTAAGGTGCTTTTCCCAGTTCAATAATTAAGACATCTAATTATTGACAGACACCTTACCACACACAGACACAAATACTAATATACACTCTCTATACTTGTATAGAGAGCGACATTCGCCCAAAACTGTTTATTTCCTTATTGATCATGCCATCAAGTTCTCTTTTTAACATAATGTAAATCTATGTATATAGTATTTCACTAGCATGTGCATTGAATTGGTATCTATTTCTCTTCGACCTTGTTTATCCATATCCGTACTATGTAAATGAGCGCCTAAAATCTAATATATAGTCAAAAAAGTATATTGACTGCATAATTAATTTTGGGGCAATTTATGCTGGTGGGGATCGATAGTGTAGCATAATCCCAGACTTCCAAAGAATGACCTTTGTTAACATTATTTTATATTGTTATCAATGGAACTCCTCAAGTATTATAAACTTGTTATTAAAGCAAAACAAAGTTTATTAAAGCTCACTGAGCCAAGGAAGTACAGCACACTGATAGATTTTCACTGTGTTTCAATGGGGAGAATTGAGAAGAAGAGTTTTCATAGCTCAAGGGAGTTATGTGAATCTTTCAAGGTGAGCAACTGATTGAAATTGGGCAAAATTTAGAGCATAGCAGTTTAGTGTGGGTAGCCACAGTAAGGTGAAGGATTTGAAGCAAGTTTTGGTAAGTAAACTGTTGTTGAATAGGTAAGCCTTTTGACTGGATTGTTTCAGATAAATTGTTTTTCAGTAATTTCCTCAGGCAAACATTGAATTTATTTAGTGGTTTATACTTTCTTTTTTTCTTTCCTGGGCAAAGGCTTATAGAAGATAGAGGAAAATACACTAAACCATATTGATGTAGGTTCTTTCTTACCTTATACCCTCCTTGTTGTCCTTCTTCAGTCTGAGCTGGAGGAGGGACCATTTTTATGAGGAACATGTTCAATCCAGATGAACATTGCTATTTGAAGAGACATGATTGTATGTCAGTTTTTTTTTCTATGAGGAGTTATTTTGACCACCATGTAGTGATTTTTTTCTATTTTTTGTTTGTATGAACATCTATTATATCATTCAATGATGTACCATCTGCAAAAAAGAATTTAAGGTTCTGGAAATCACATATTTGAACAATGATACAGACAAACCCTGAAGGAAGGATTGTGGATATTTTAATCTCCTTCTCAAGGAATCATGAAAGTCAATATTAAGCCCAAAGAACAGGTCCTACTTTTTTATCTAACAAGCCCTGTAGACCATAGATGGGTATTTTATTACTCCTCTATTTCTGCATAAGACATTACTCCAACACATATTGATTTCAAAGAATAATAAGCATTTTTTTCTCTCTTAGTATTTTGGAGATCAGATTCTCCAGAGTAGTTTATTAAAGGAGCCAATTCTTGTTAAGGATCTGTCAAGAGGTTAGAATTTATTGGCAGGCTGGGACTGAAATTATATAACACTATGACTGACTAGGAAGTCTACTTCCAAGGTGGCTAATTTGCATGGCTGGTGAGTTGATGGTGGCTGTGCATGGACAGCCTCAGTTCTACGATACATCTCTCCCCAGTGGTACACGAGCCACAGTTATGGCTACATTCCTCCAGTGTAAATGACTCAAGAGGTCAAAGTAGAAGCTATATCAGAAGTCACATAATGTCACCTCCATCATACCTTGTAAATCACACAGACCAGTATTAAATCAATGAGTATAGAGCTATATGAGTATATGAATACCAGGAGGTAAAGATAATTCAGACCTACTTGGTGGATGTCTACCATGTGACAATTTATCAAATTATCTAGTTTTATGATGTGTATAGTTGTTCTTTGGAGGATGTGGTCACACAGAAGTGCAGACGGGTATTTTTTCAAATAGTTGGATTCAATGGTTAAAACATTTCTAGAAAATATGGGAAGTAATGAAAAATGGATTGGACAGATATTTCCCAGAAAATGTAAAAAGAAAATGCATAAATTAAACATGATATTAATGTGCTAACAATTGTGATTGATGTAGGATATTTTATTTTATATTTGATTTTTATATTCTATTTGTTATATTTAATTTTATACATTTCATTTTATGCTTTTTCTAATTTTCTTTAATGAATCCATATGACTCAGTCATCGAATAATTAAATTTATTTCAATTGACACTTTTATTATCATTAACATTCAAGTTTTTAAACATGTAAAAATTCAACCAAATATAACCATTTCAAATTATGCCCTAAGTGAATATTTGATGACAGGAGAAAATGCCGGTGATCAATTCTTACTAGTCCACTTACAATGGCATTTCTAACATATCATAAAGTTAACTGGATTATAACTAAGGTTAAAAGTTATTTCATTCTAGGTTGTCCTTTCCATTAACATGCCAATTATTTTCCATTCGCATTACATATTTTGTTAATCAGAAAAAAATCAGCATTGCTAAAGATAAACATTACCCAAAGGTGAGTAACTCTGATAATGACAGAAAACAATTTTGATTTAGTACAAATCAGAATCAGCCCAGGAAACAGCTCTGGAACTTTTCCTTCCTCTGAATGTCATGTTGGTATTGAGCGTCAAGCTTCACCTCAGCTGGGCACGTCAGGAGGGAAGCCAAGACAATCGACTGGCTTCTTTGTTAAACCTCTCCTCTACTTCTAATCACTACGTTCTGCCAATGACTTAAACATTAAACGATAGCAAGAATTTTGAAATCCAGCATGATTAGGCAAGTCATTTTCTACGAGAGTGAACTACCATCTCTTGGGACTAAAATCTATACAGATAACATTATTGAAACACTAGGCATGAGACTATTTTTTTTCCCTGAATAATTGTAACCTTTGAAATAAGTCTTTTGCCCCATTAAGATAAACACCATACTTTTCCTTTCATAGTCTTCAGTTGTATTTTTATAGTGAAAGTACTTTGTTGAAAGAGCTCACACTATCTGAAAGATGCCACATGTAACATTGACGGGCAGCCATTCGAGAAAGGCAGACAGCCAATAAATCATTCAGCACCGTGTGCTGTTCAGAGTGACTTTAAAAGTTACCCAGCTCCCTTCATAAAGAGCATTTCAATGTCAGATAGTTTGCTCTATTTACAATTATTCATCAACCTGACTATTGGGATATGCAATGAAGCAAATTGATTTGGCAATAATCCTTTAAATCTTAACTGTAAAAGTACAGCACTATGCATTTTCACTACAGAATTATTTCACAAACCAATCAAATTGTTGATACCAAAGGCATATTTAAATCCTGATTTATGTATGAAGACATTTATGAAATTACATAAATAAAAATACTGTTTACATTTTCTGGTAAATAGCTTTAAATATCTTGGTATTGGGGACTTTGAAGAACATAGTTAAGGAAACACAACATTAAAGGGAAACAATTTAGATTTTTTTTAAGGAGCTAAAAGGCAAAAACCCTCTGTCATGGACATAGACTCCTCTTCAAGGAAGGAATTTTGACTTGGCTGCTGGGAGCAATATCAAAGGACAGTTTTCACTGTCGGCCCTACAAGAACTGACTCAGCTGTAAGAGCTGCATGGCCCAAAGGTAGGCGCTTCCTGAAATATCTGGTATCCAAACACTGAATGAGACACATGCAAGTGTATAAAATCCTGACCAATGTGATCCCGAATGGGACGACTCTGATAGGTCCTTCATGTCTTTATTTGTCCCTAAATATGCATCTATTTTTGAAATCTTCCACCAGAACAATGGCACAAAGCTAGAGAAAAAATGAAAAGTTATTTTATTTCATTTAATTTTTTTCTGATGCTGAAGTAAAAAAATAGTAATTGTTGTTCTAGCAGTCATGTTAATTAATTCTTCAAAACATTCTTTTTTTCTATGATTCTTTTTAACTGACCTATCAATTGTATATATATATATATATATATATATAGGGGTATAGTGTGATGCTGTGATAACATGTATACAATGTACAGTAATAAAAAGGTTGCTCATAATATTATTCTGTGTATTTGAAAACCCCCGGTTCATGTGAGTTCTAATATTTATGAGTGTGCACCATGTAGGGCTGGGAGAATAATAAAAATTTGTACTCTATGTATCTTCCTCCCTGTAACATAATTTAGTATATTGCTTTTCCACTCTCTACTCCCCCAGTAAAATTTTGCAGCAGGCATCTGGGAAAGCCTGAATAAAAAGAAGAGAATTTAATATCCTACACTGAGACAAGAGGTGACTTCATTTTGATTTTCCATTTAGAGTTTATAGTCTAATTAAACAAAATGCACATATATCTAGAGATAATCATGGATAATAAACACATATAATTACCATTATCAGTAGATATTACAACAGCTAAGGCACAAAAAGAAATGAAAAAGGATTATCAGCATTATGCAAATGCATATACTTCTTAAGAATTCCGGTTATGGTGAAAGTATTAAAATAATTCACCATCTACAGAGCCAATATACTTTGTTATCATTTGAAAACATATTCAAAATATTTTTGCATGCAAAACATTTCATAATGATCTTGTTTAAATGAAAGTCTTTAGAATAGTGCAGTGTAAAATTGCATTGTGAAACACAATTGTTTTTCCCTTTAGAACACATATAGTAAAATGAAATTATTGGTGTTTTTTCATAAACATGACTTTCAGTTGTGTTACTTTATCCTACATAATAAGGAGACTTTTTTCCTTAAGTTAAATATAGTACATTAATTCTTTTTTAACTCATAAAGCATATTATCAGTCTGGGTAGAGGAGATCTATAGGTCAAAAAACATGAGTGGTGAAATACCCCACTCACCTAGAGTTTTAGAGAAAATTTTGGGAATTATATTATCAAAATAATTATTATATATAGTTATATAAACTATTTATAGTTATATAAACACACACATATATATACATATATGTATATATGTATATATATGTATATATATATATTTCTATAGTATAGTTTGTTCCTAACCATAGTGTTTGAGAGAGTGAACACCCCAAAATTAAGTTTCGATATTCTTCTTGCATGTTATTTCTTATTTAATACATGTGGTCACTTTTAGAAACTAAGTCACTCTTTGCCTATACCAATATGCTTGAGGCATCTACTACCAAATACCATATTTCTTCCTGTAATTTTTAATCTGGTTATTTTTGTCTGTTAGTATTCTGGCTTATCACATTGCTCAAAGATTTAATTCAATGTCTTTATTGCATATGGCATAAGACATTGCTGTTAACTTTTCAATATTCATGGTCCTGTTCTTCTGACATAATCCCAATTTTAGCTGATCCGAAATTTCCCGGCATATTTTGTGTCCCAATGCAACTGTATTAAAACAACTCACATGGAACTTCTGGGATGTCTCTGTAAATTCTGTTGATTTATCAGGAAGATCTGATATATATGCATATTTTTCCCTATACTTTTGGCTGCTGGTCTGGAATATAGAAGTGATAACTAGAATATGAGGTTTATCTTGAAGATGGAAGTCCTGTGTGAAGTTAATGAAAAGGGAGTATCCTATCTTCAGTTTCTGATAACAACACCAAGCTCACATGCTAACAATCAATTGCCAGTTTTTAGACTTCTTCTATGCAAAGGAGAAAAGATAATTTTTTTAAGTTTCTCTAGAGTTAGGTTTCTAATTGCTATTTTCAAAGGATATAAATGTCCACGAATGAAATGTTTAAAAAATGTATTGATTAGTTTTTAACTAACAAAAACAATTTATTCAATCATTTGTTTTATTTAATATTCATAATTTGCTAAAATTGTACTCTAAAAGGTTGCAGTTTATGTATGAAAGCACTTACAAACTATAAAAATAGTCAAATACCAGATCTACATGACAAGTTTTAGTTCTTTTTGTTGAATGCTATTTACATGGACAATAAATGCATTGTCAGAGTTTTGTATGTATAAATTACTGACTGTTTAACACTGCATGAAATTGATAGAGACAATTATTCTGTTAATTACAAATATCTGAATATTTTGTAATTATATTTACAAATAGTACATCAATTTATTTAAAATTTTTTCTTATCCACAATGTTTTTGTTAATATTTCTGCCAAGGTAGTACACACCTCATGTAGTAATGCATTACTTCTGCGGGTAATTATTGAACAGGAAGGCCTATTTATTGTACCCTTTAACTGCTTAGATGACTTCTTTACTTTGATAATCAGATTACAGTAGTGTATAACATATGTAGATGAATCTATACTTTTTGTGGATACACCCTTCTAGAATATTGGAAAATGTAGTTCTAGCTCTTCTAAGTATTTTCTTCCACACAGTTTTTAAAAGTAAACAAGAAGGATCTTCTATAGATGTTAGGTTGAGAACCTCTTCTTTTGTTTGTTGAATACATATACAATAGAGATAATGTGGCATTATCATATGAAAAGTATTTTTTTAGAAGAGTTAGAGTTCAGTAGACTTAGTCAAAGGGAAAGTATCAGGCATGCCTGTAATTCCAGTACTTGGGAGGCTTAGTCAGGAAGATTATAGGTTCAAGGCCAGCTACAGCAATTTAGGGAGACCCTATTTCTAGATAAAAAAAAAATAAAAAAGGGCTGTGAGTAAGTAGGTAGAATGCCCCTGCATTCAATCCCCAGTACCACAAAAAAATAATTAAAAAAAAATCAGGATTATGAGGGAAAGAAAATCTTTAAAATGCTCATAAGTTATCCCCAAATTGATAGATGTCCTCTACAGTCTAAAAACTGGGGACTGGGAACTGCAAGCAGCCAGCAAACACAGGATTCAAGGCTGTGTTGCAGCTCTATGAGAAAACTCACGATGTGCCATAAGTAGGCTTCTCCGTTGTCAGATCACCTGTCAAGGTATCACAGTGTTTATGTCCAAATTACTCTCATTTTACACAGCAATGTCCCCAAGATTTAAGAGTAGTGATGCTGGCAATTCAGATGTGACAAAATGAAACCACTAAAGTACCTCGTTTAAGTGAAAAAGTGAGAGTAAATGTATTTTGAGAGAAAGACCACATTCACATAACTTTCACCACAGTATATAATTATATATGTTCTATTTTATTCTTGTTATGACTCTCTTACTGTGTCTATTTATAAATTTAACTTTATCATAGGAATTGATGCATAGGAAAAACATAGTATATATTAAATTTAGCATAATCTACAGCTTAGGCCATCCTCTGAGGGTCTTGGAATGTATTTCCCAGGAAAAGAATCCATCATTCTTTTCCACAAGATGACTCTTGAGAGATAAAATTAGGATGTCAAAAACAATTTCTTATAAAATGCCTAGGGCTGTGATAGTAATTATGTGTTTTGTTTATTTTACTGCCTCTAAAGTCTAAAAGTTATTTTATTTGTGGCAAATTACATAATTTTTATGCAACAATTTGTCTGCCAGGATTCCTGTAATAGTTGTCAGTGTATCAGGAGGTATAAACCTGTTAATCTCCATTTTGAAGATAATGCTTCTTAATATAATGCATTTTCAATGTTGGTAATTCTAAGGTCTTCTTAAATAAGAGATGTTTCCAAGAGTGATGATTTCAAAAGAGATAGCCCTTTGACAAAAAAATACAAAACCATTACCTTTATTTGAAAATATTTCCATTATAAAAATATTGAAAAATGGTGTGCTATATTGGCTATGGATCCCTCTTTGTTTCATTTCTTATATTTATTTTCCATATTACTAAACATAAGGCACTTAAAACATGCAAAACATTTGTTTATTTTAAAATGGTAAGATTTGGAACAAAATTGATTTAATATATCAATTAAATGCATTTTTCAAATTATTAGTATATATTTATAAGATATTAAATTCTAAAATTTTTATTTCAGATTGTTCATTATATAACTGTAGTTTAATAAATTTTAAACTTAAATTTCAGTAGGATTTTAATATGCTTTGATAATGATACTTTACTTCTATAAATTTGTTTTTCAAATTTTAGTTGCGTTAGTTTTATAAGCATGTAGCTAATTTAAATTCCTAAATTTTGCCGGGCGTGGTGGCGCATGTCTGTAATCCCAGTACTTTGGGAGGCAGAGACCGGAGGATCCAGGTTCATGGCCAGCCTCAGCTCCTCTCTCTCTCTCTCTACTTAGTGAGGCCCTCTGCAACTTTGTGAGACCCAGTCTCAAAATAAAGTATAAAAAATAGGGCCAGGGGTGTAGCACAGAGGTAGAATGCCCCTGGGTTCAATCCCCGGTACCACAAAAAAAAAAATCCTAAATTTTAACACAAGTTTTTATTTTACTCTTGGCTTTTAGTCATTTATAAATGTTTTTAAAAATTACTTTTATCAATCCAAGTGTGGTGGCACACACCTGTAATCCCAGTACTTGAAAGGCTAAATCAGGAGGATCACAAGTTCGAGGTCAGCTTCAGCAACTTAACAGGGCCCTCGGCAACTTAGCAAAACCTAGTTTTAAAATAAAAATAATAATAATTGGGCTGTGGGTATAGCTCAAGGTGGAATATCCCTGGGTTCAATCTCTAGAACCACCAAAAAAAGAAAAATTTACTTTTCTCATTTCTTCACTTTTCATAAATTCTTATCAAAGTTGTAATTGTATGTGATTGATTTTAAAAGTTAAGTATTTTTATAAACTTCAAAAAAAAAGAAATTCCCTTCCTCAACTCATCTATATCAATAGACATTCCACATCTGAACCATACTCACAAATAATATGACATAAACAATTCATTGATCAGGTTTTGAATTATATCCTGTTACACAATGGCCCTGAAGATCCACTCTGCATGTTCTATGTTATTGTTAGGTATAGAATGTCCCCTGAAGAGCTCATGTATTAATGTTCAGAGTTGGTGTGATTAAGCCATGAAGGTTATAATCTCATCAGAAAATAAATCCATTGTGATGGGTTTACTGGGCAGTAACCTCGGGCCATGGGGTGTGGCTGGAGAATTTGGATTTTTGGGAGTGCTCCTTTGGAGCTGTGCTTTTGTCTTTGAATCCCCTTTCTTGCTTGCTCTCTCCCTCTCTCTGCTTCCTGCCGCTCCCACACCCTGAGCTCCACAAATGGAACTCAGCCAGACATCAACTGAAACTCAGAGATCTCAAAAAAACTGTGAGCAAATAAATCTTTCTTCCTCTAAATTCTGTGGTCAGCCATCTAGGATTATAGGGGTGAAAATGTTGAATGAGACGGTCAGCATACATTTTCTAAGCATGTTGAGATGACTAGTCACTACTTTCATGATGTAACCCTAAGGTAGCATGTAGATCTCAAGATAAGACTTTCATGACACAGTCATTAATTATTATTCTTTTTCTTTCTGGTGTTTGAAATGCAAATTATTCTCAACAAATATTCATGCAATAACTAAATAAAATAAGAACCTTGCTTAAAAATGAAAGTGTTCATTCCTCTTGAGTTTTTAATGTTTTTGAAATAGAAAATAGCTTATCATGGGAACAATCAAGACTTAAAAAAAAGACAAAAGAAAACATATTAAACTTAGACCATATTGACAATATGCCTTGACAGTTACACATTCAAAGACTTTCTGTATGGTTCTTAAATTTGATTGTTTCAAAGTCTTCTCCAAAGGAGGCTATGCTATATACCTGTTGTGGCATTATTATGAATCTGAAGATGGGCTAGTATTGTGTGTGTGTGTGTGTGTGTGTGTGTGTGTGTGTGTGTGTGTGGTGCTAGGGATGGATTGATCCTATGGACATTCTACCTCTGAGCTATACCTTAAGCTCTATTTTTATTTTTTATTTGGTAACAGGATCTCACTAGATTTCCGAAAGCCTCTCTAAATTGTTGAGGTTGACTTCAAACCTGCGATCCTCCTGTCTCAGCCTCCCAAGTACTGGGATTACAGGCATGCACCACCACGCTTGCCTGATAGGCCAATATTTTTATTTGAATATGTGAGTATTCAGGATGCCTGTGTAAAGTGTTTGAATGTGATAAAGACACATTGTTCACTTCTGCTTCTATGTCCACTTCTTTCCCTAGCCAATCAATCCTGTAAGTATAAACAGCAGCCTCCTTACATGAATGCAGCAGGAGAGTGAATGGCTGAGTCCAAAGTTCCATCCCTGCAGTAACGATGACAGACAGCAGAGGTGAGGTCGGTCCTTGTGCTGGCGATTGCTCGATATGCTGCTAATTCGTTCATTAAACCAGAGAAAGGGAAGTTACATGCTTTGCCCTAAAGCCTTCTTGCTCCTGCCCCGTCTCTCTTCTCTCTTGTTCTCTTGGTCAGTGTTTATCTATCTGTCACCTCTTTATTAAAATATTTCCCTTATAAGCTCTTTCTCTTTATTTTTATTTATCTTTATTAACTTATTTATTTTGGTACCGAGGATTGAAACCAGGGGCATCTCTCTTCAAGCCGTACGCCTAGCCATGTTTTATATTTCTGAAACCGTATTACAGATGTGCACCACTACACCTGGCCCCTTATAAGCAATCTCAAATTTTATCTACTGTATTAACCTCTCTCAAACCACTTCTGACAACATTCTCATAAGTGAGCTACTTATGCAAGATGACATCCTGTTTCTGTATAATATTTATTTCACTTACGTTTGACAATTTTTAATATAGCATCAAGGCAATAAAGATGGGGGAACCGTTATCCAAGTAACTGAAATTCAATCAAGCCCTGCTTCCTTCCAGGTGACTCCTCTCCTCCTTGTGGCTACCTCCAAACAGCCTCACCTCCTCAATTGTCTTGGTAGGATGAAAGCAAACATTTTTTCAGTTTTTTTTTTTTTTCGTGTTGTTTTGTGTATTTCTCCTCTCCATGAGGTTCCACTAATGTCTGTGCATCTTTGAATTATAAAGTTCTGCTCATTTTGTTGCCACTAAATACCTTTGGTTCACTTGTATTATGGAAGCTCATACATTTCTCATTATAGCAACACTGCCAAATCAAGCCTTAAGGTCAATCTGAGACATAACAGGTGGTGCAATGAAGGTCAAGTCCACCCTGATATACTTATGAAGAAAAAAATAAAAACTATTGAAGCAACAAAAAATTTTCCCATTCAACTTCCATTCACGACAGTCGTATTTCTTGTCTAATTTGCTTGTCTCCTTTAACAGTGCTCATTCCAACAAATAGTAATTTATATTTTGTTTTATTCCAAGCAGTGTTCTTGGTGGTGAGAATTAGGCAGGAAGCAAGATAGGCAATCCCTGACTTTAGGGATTTTATAGACAGAATACACTAAATATAGTATAAAAAATGAATGCATTTCCTTTAGATGTAAACAAGGTTTTAAATTTAATATTTTTTGGCAGTACCGGGTATTGAACCCAGGGGCATTCTACCTCCGGGCTACACCCCCAGCCCTATTTTTTATTCTTCATTTTGAAACAGCGTCTCACTAAATTGGGGAGGGCCTAAGTAGCTGAGGCTGGCCGCGAACCCAGATCCTCTGGTCTCAGCCTCCCAAGTAATGGGATTACAAGCGTGCGCCACAACACCTGGCTAAGGTTTTAATTTTGAGTGCAGAAATCTGGTGTCATTATAGTCACCATAACTCATTTTCTAGTAAGTGACAGAAACCCAACCACAGACAGAAAACCTTAGGGAAAATTGTACTACACACATGTACAGAGGCATGTGTTATAGTCTATGGGAAAGTTAAAAAAACAAGTTCAAAGGGTATAGGTATAATTTGGTCTAAAGGATAATTGTCATAAAAATTGAAATTCTGCCACTCTTTTGGGAGGGTGTTTTTTTTTTGCTAACATTTTCTCTTTTTTTTTTTTTGTTTTTTTTTTTTGCGGTACTGGGGATTGAACCCAGGGGCATTCTACCTCCGTGCTACGCCCCCAGCCTTATTTTTTATACTTTATTTTGAAACCGGGTCTCACGAAGTTGCGGAGAGCCTCACTAAGGAGAGAGAGAGAGAGAGAGAGAGAGAGAGAGAGAGAGAAAGAGCTGAGGCTGGCCGCGAACCCAGATCCTCTGGTCTCCGCCTCCCAAAGTACTGGGATTACAAGCGTGCGCCACCACGCCCGGCCTTCTCTTTATTTTTTTCAAATGTGTAAGGTGGGTACTTTTATTATGTAAAGAATGACTTATAAAAATTTTCAGGTGATTTTGTACATTTTGGTTTTTTTGTTTTTTTATTATTTTTTATGTTCATTTATTGGTGCATTGTAATTACACATTTTGATATATGTCAGGGTATCAACATCATACATGCACACATTGCTCATTTAGCCCTCCCTTCAATCCCACCCTATTCCCTCCCCCTTCCCTCCCTTTCATGCTCCGGATAGTGATTAAGTCTTATAGGTTTGTGTATGTACATCATGTGCTATAGTTTGTTTCCCTCCACCCCCTCCCAACTCCCTCAGTTAGGTCAGCTTCTTTGTCCATCTAAAGATTTCTTCTTCTTCCCTTCTAAGTCCCTTCTAAGTCCCATTCTATCTAGCTCCCACAGATTAGGGGGAACATCCGATTTTTTTAAATTTCCATATTGTTTCCTTTTTTTAAACAAAGTTTCTGAAGTACTCTAACAGTTTAATAACCACTTCAATGCCATCTAAAGGCATCAGAGAATAATATAGCAAGATAGGAAGAGAATTTCCCACAAACATTTATTTTTCCCTGTGGTTTTGTGCTTTTTCATCACTCAGCTATCCCGCTTCTCTCTGAAAAGCCACTCTATTTCAGGATGAACTCTTAGATGGGATGAAATGGCCAAGTCTCCTCTCTGGTTCCTGTGCTTTTCTGTCTTTTCTCTTTGAATAAGAGCACTGAATTTCTTTGAAGTCAGCATTTTAGCTTTGAAAGCTTTGGCTTAGATTTTAGTTTATTTATTATCCTTTGGCAAGAAATTGGGAAGAGATTTTAGTTTTTTATCTTCCAAAAATATAATTTTTTCTTTCTGAGGAAAGTAATGATGAAATGTTATGAATGCAACTGAAGATAGCATATGACCCCCCCAAAAAAAATTTGGGGTTAGATAATTAGCCTTATATGGGAACACATGATAAAAGTAGGTTAATGTGTAATAAACTTGGCTACATTAAGTATGTACAGCTCTGTGAAGTGTAAAGTAATTTTTTTATCATGGTTTAAAGAATGCAACTCTATAACTGTCACTGCATTCTTCATCACTTACAGACTAAGATGTATTTAGTTTTTATGAACAATGCGTAGGACATAGAACTGCTTGTGTAAGCAAAAGATTATGTTTATATCAAATATTGTAACAATATTCATGGATATTTACATATCTGTCTTTAAGTATTAATTATGAATAGTTATGACCTGCTTTCTGTCATTTTAAATCTTAATATTGTGCCAGATGTGTACTCTTCAAGCTTGTCTGTTTGATCCATGACAAGGATAATCCCTCAAGATGAGTTAATATATACCTTAGGGGCTTATTTGCACAATAGTATAGTCATAGAATCAAAATTTAAATCTATCTTATTCAAAATTTATAGAATCATGAATGGGTCCTAAAAAAACCTTTTCTTTCGAAGTGTGTGTGATTTATCCTGAATTAAAGTAAATTGCTTCTGAAAAACATTAACATGGATTAATTTATATTTTTTCACTTGTTGATAAATGAAAAATTTGTGCCAAACTTTGATAATGGAGAAAAATACTAAAATAAAGGTAACCAACCTACACTTTGTAATTTCTTGTAATTTTTATAAAAATTTCATTTTATTTCATCAGATTGAGAATGATTAAGTCTCTGGGTGTGCTTATGCATTTGGCAACTTGCAAACCTCCCATTTTTCTGATAAGCAAAGTTATACTTCAAAGTCTTTACATTTATAAATTGAATCTATTAAAGTAAATTAAAATTAGGCTCAATAGAATCTTTCATATTAAAAAACATACTTTGAAACAAAATAAAACTATAAGATGAATGCAAATGGTCAGGATGTCAAAATTTATTAGTTTACATCTCAACAGATGTGTGAATGACAACACTTTTTACTCAATAAACTAAATCAGCAATACAAAACACTGTCTTTCAACTGGGCCAGGTGGTACACTCTTGTCATCTCAGTACTTGGGCAGCTGAGATAGGAAGATTCCAGGTTCAAGTCCAGCACATAGTAACTTAGTGAGAACCTGTTTCAAAAACATAAATAAAATAGGGTGAGGGGGGTAGGTAAGAGATAGTGGGTTCAATCCCCAGTACCATAAAACAACAATAACAACAGAAAAAAATCTGTCTTTCTACACCTACAAGGAAAATCCAGTGCATTATTAGTATCATTATTCTGTCATCATTCAACATTCACGTATTCTTTCATTCAACTGACAGTAGTGTTCTATTGAAACTGAGTGATCGTGACATAACAGTTCACCAATAGTGTCTTTGCCTTCTTTGGGGATAGGAGTGAATATTTATCTTAAAAGTCTGAAGAATGAGTTCTACACATGCTTTATCAATTACAAAGAAGTGAGAATTTGGGCAAGTTCAGGAATGCAATCCAGTGTCCTAGCAAGTCATTCTGAAAATGCTTCTGGGAATATATCTTCATTACCTAAAATGTTATTGAAAAAAGAGACTATTAAATGAAATATGAAGAGTAAATTAATTGAGAAAATAATTGCTATGCCATGCACTTTTTATAATTTTCAAAACTTTATATTTTCTTTCACTTTATAATTGACAAATTTTATGTTCAAACCAAAAGCTAATTGTGTCACTTTCCATTTTGTCACAGTATAGACTGATGTTCTGTAACACAAACATAATAGAGTCGAGTGCTCAGTGAATTCCAATATGGAGGCAAAATTAGAAATAGACACCATAATAAAAAGAAAAGTTCTGGAATTTGTCTTCTAAGATGACTTCAATCCAAATCATTTAAGGATTTATGTGGCTGTGTGGGTTATTAAACTTAATTTTACAAATAAATTGTATGCAAGGTTGACATAATATATAAAGAAAGGTACAGATCAGATAATAATGCAGACTCTATAACCTCCAATTTACATACTATGAGCCGTACATGCATGTGTATATACATATGTGTGTATGTGTAATTACAAATACAATTTTCTTTTTATTCTGAATTGTTTCTTGGGAATAGGCATATAATCAATACTCAGGAATTATCCTATAAGTCCTACAGATAATTTTGTGTGTATAAATATTCACTTTATTATGTTTGTTTTTAACAAACATAATTAATTAAATATATCTTTCTTACATTTTGTAGTAATAGCAAGCAATGATATATATAAATAGACCTATCTTTTTCCTCTTTAATATTGATTTATATATGTTTAATGACTGTGTTGTTTTAATTCTGCCAAGATATTATTTATTGAGTTAAAGTAAAACAAATCCTGTGAACATCCACAAACTGAAAGATTACTAATTTTAATCAATATAACACTCAAGAATTTTTTATTAACCATGAGCCAAAGAGAAAAGAGGAAAGATAATTACAAAAATGAATTAATTAACTGGTCTAGGTCAAGTTGTACTCCCCCTAAAGACAGTAGCTGACATATATTAAGGTCTATGTCACAGTACGTGCAATATTAAGTGTGTGTGATATCATCATTCCTTCTCAGATTGTATCCAAGTACTGCAACCCCTAATTTTCCCATTGGATCACATAAAAGTTACTCAAAAAGTAATAATTATATCATTACAAATATCAGAAACTGGAAATCCTTTGAAATGATTTAAGATACCAATCTCTAGACATCCTTATAAATTTAATTTGTTTAGGCCAAAAATCTCATTTCAAAGCAGCACTGAGCCTGCCAACTAGACAACATCAGCAAAGCTCATCCCCCAACCCCCGAGCTTTGCTGATGGACAAGAAGTTATAAAAAACTTATGGACAAGGAATTATCGTTGAAATGAAATGGTGGCAGACATGTCCAAGGAGTGTTGCAGGGATCTGATCCCGCTAAGCATCTTGTGATAGACGAATGTGTGGAGATGACAACAGAACAATATTGGAATGGTGGTAATATGAGGAAATAGCATCACCAAGGTAGAAGCCTTGGAATGAGTATAAATAATGGCTGTTGAACAGAGAAATCCATGTCCCCTCTCCAAAAAGCTTATTTTACTATGATATAGAAATTGTCATGTAAATTTTTGTATGAAACTTTTTGTTAAATAAATTTTTGTAATAGTAAAAATTTAAAATTTTTTTTTATGAAAGAGGGACTGTAAAATCAATTCATTATCTCTATATTCATACTGTGCTATCTGTAGCTTAAAATTTTCATGTAATATTAGACTGCCTTCAGATGTCTGTATCTAATTACACTGTCAGATGTACTTTACAAAATGCAAAAATAAAACGTGCTATTCATATTGGTGGATTTACTATTGGGATTAAGTGCTTTATTAAGTAAAAGGTTTTGTTTAAAATCCTTAGCCTAGCACAATTTGATAGAAATTCACAAATGTCAGAGCATTTAGAATAGATTCTTACTTGAAACCTGGCATATTTCTTGTAATGCATAATTGCATTGAACATGACTGTAAAACTATAAATATGATCAGAACAGACTCAAACTAAATTAAGTTTTGCAGCCATCAGTTTATTCTAAAATGACACTGGCATGAAAAATGTCTTATTGAGGTTTGTAAATCTTATTTTGTTAGGTGTTGCTAGAGACAGTCCAGAAATTTTCTACTCAGAATATATAGATCAAAGCAATCTTTTCTTACTAATAATATTCAGACTATCTTCTTTTGACTATATAAGTGAAAATTCTTAAGATGTTTCCAACATTATTTTTCACTTTTAAATTTATTTCTAAATAACTGTCATTAATTTAAGTGTATAAGTTATTCAGTTGAATTGTATATATAATTCTTTAGTTCTTAATTACATAGAACTAAATGATTACATTCAAGGCCACTGGGCTATGCTCATTTTGGGAAAGATATAAAATTGTTTTACTAGCACATTACCTGAAATGATTATGGTGTAATATAACACTAAAAATATTCTCAACCTCAGCACTATTCATATTTTGGACCTGATAATTTTGTTGTAGAACTTGAATTGTAGGATTCTGAACAGTTTCCCAGACTCCCATCTCCTAGTCAGTGGCTGACATCACTCCCCACAGGAAAAACAACTAATACAGTCTAGACATTTACAAATGTTTCCTTGTGAGAAAAATCACTCTTGGTGAATCATTGGCTCATTGTCTTATTAGTGCTACTAATTTCATAATCATCTTAATAATATAGTAAGTTTAATATAAAAACATCAGCATATGGGATTTTTCTTAGATCTTTTCATGAGTATAACTTAGGAGTTCTTTCAACTTTTTGTACATAAGAACAATTTAGGGTGTGTATGTATGTTTGTGTATTCTAATACACTATACATGCATATACATATGCACACACTATATATGTACGCATGTGTGTATGTATGTGTGGTGAATATGCATATATGTATGTATATGCATGTATGCATGTGTGTGTATGAATATATATCACTGTCTGTATTGTAATTTTTAGAGAAAATTTGGGTATTTTCCAGGGTATTTTGAATTACAAGTGGTCTACTTTAGATGATAACATTCTAATCCACTCTTAAGAGGGGGGATTTTCTGTCCACATCCTTCTCCCCAGCTAGTGGACATTTCTCAATGTTCAGACATTTCTGAAGATCAAAATTGGGATGGAGCGGGTGCATTACTGGCATCTAGTGGTAGAGACAAAGGTTGCTGTAACCATCCTGCTGTGCACATGACAGTCCCTCGCTATGACAGAAATGCTGCTGTAATTCTAACATAGGAGGATTTTAACCACAGTCATAAACATAGAACACGAGAGTTTTAATTTAAAATGGAGACAAAAAGAAGTAGAATAAATGAATGGAGATTTTTTTTATAACAGAGACCAAGTAAAGTTAAAAGGAAATGAGTCAAAGTAAATCTGCATTTGAGAATAGTACTGTGGACCTTACGAGGCAGTATAGATGAATCTGAGGCATCTGTATGTGGCTTAAAGAAAGTGTGGATATTTCAAGACTCAATAATCTAAATTTAGGAAGGAGCTTAAGAAATTCTTTCTCAAGCATACTGAGTCACTAAATACAAATTATCCAGAGTGTTTTCTACCATAAACTTTCAAGCATTCTTTGAAATCTCTGGACTTCTTTAGGACTCCTGAAAATCAGGAAGGAGACAGTGAGATGGGGGGGGGCAGAAGACACCATATAAAGCTGGAGAAATCCATAGAGTCTTGAAAATGTGAATGGAATCCCACACTCAACATAATCACTTAGTATATACTATTTGCATTGGTTGCAAGAATACAAAACACAGTGTGTGTTATGTTCTCAAATGTATAAGAAACAAAATATTAAAAAGCTTTTAAGAAATAAAAATGATAAAAGTATAATGGCTTACAACAAAAAATTTCTTCTTACTTATCTTTTTTGATGGAAAATCAAGTGGCTACATAGAGACAGAGTAGAGGGAGGTATGGATTACTCAGAAGCATGGGGAGAAAAATTTATGATCATAGAATTGTTTGTTTTCATGAGGATGGCAATGGCCCCACAGGTGTATGACCCCAAATGGATCAATTTGCACATTTTGAATATGCCTGGTCAACTGAACATCTATTATGATAACCCAAGAATGTTGAATAATTGATAATGAAAAGAAATCCTTGTACTCACTATCAATTTCCTTCCCTTTCATCAGCATCAAAGTTTTCATCAACAAAAAGAAGCTCATGAAAATTGTTCATATTTAGAGGCTGATATGCTGTCATTAATTCAATAGGTATAATCACTATGCCTTTATTGAAAATTCTCAAAAAGGCTCTGGAAATTCTAAGGCATAAACATAATTCTGGAACGAAGCCTCAAAGACATCATTATTAGAAATTAGAAGGGAAAAGACAAAACTCAAACCAGAAGCATGACGTTTGGATGCTCACCCAGGAGGATGTGGAGTGAACCGGAGACGTGAGGGACTTTTAGTCTTCAGTAGCAACTTAGTCATTTTCCCCATAGAACAACTCTGTCTCAGGATGCAAGTCTGAGAGCTGCTGTTTCTCTATAACAGTTTTCTTTGATCAAACCCTCTATATCGATGTCAACTCCACTGCTCCTAAAGTGTTTGAATCTAGATGTTTCAATTTCAAAGACCCCTGATTGTAGCTATGCACCTTTGTCAACGTTCTACCTTCCCACTCTTCACTTTGATTTCAGTAGCATGCAGAGATGAGTGAGTGACCCAAGCGTGACTCTTCACAGAGTCTTTCTCTCTGATCCCTGGTTGATGACTAGACTCTACTGTAAATTCCCATCGGTATTATTTTCTTGTGTCTGAGAGCCTGAAGACTGCATAATACACCTTCGTATGTTCCATTAACCAAGGACCTACTGCTAATTACATTAAGACATACCATTGAATTATGAAGTGCATCATATTTTCAGGAGATAATTTAATATGAAAACATGGATGTTAGAATAGATGAATCCTGAGATTATCTTTGGATAACTTTCAGGGTTTTTTTTTTTTGCGGTACTGGGGATTGAACCCAGGGGCGTTCTACCTCCGTGCTACACCCTCGGCCCTATTTTTCTATACTTTATTTTGAAACCGGGTCTCACGAAGTTGCGGAGGGCCTCACTAGGTAGAGAGAGAGACGGGGGTAGAGAGAGAGAGAGCTGAGGCTGGCTGCGAACCCGGATCCTCCGGTCTCCGCCTCCCAAAGTACTGGGATTACAAGCATGCGCCACCACGCCCGTCTAACGTTCAGTTTTAATGTTACATAGTTTGTCTTTAAACTTAGGTACCTCCTTTAGTTTGGAATACATACATAAACTATTTGGAATTTTTTAAAGAGATATTTGCCTCTTTTCCCCAATTTATTTACTTATTAAAATATTAATTGATAACAACATCAAGTCATGAAAATTATACCTTGGGCTATAATCTAATAATAATTTACTGTGTTGCCCAAATTGTCAAAGTCATTGAGAGTTCAATCAGCTCTTTTTTGACATACCAACACAATATTTTTTGAATTCTTCCATACTTTCTGGCACTAAATTTTCTCCAGCATTTTTTAAATATTTTATTCTCAATTCTTGTGATCAACCATTTTCCCCAGAAAGGTCCCAGCATTTTTGCAAGAAATTCGGATTTATGTACTAAGTATGCTTGAAGCTAAGGGTCTGTCACTTTTTAATACTTCCTCTGCTGAGAGACAGCAAACAATTGTGTATAATCATACTCATGTACTGAGACATACGTATAGATATTTCCATATGTAATAATCAGTAATGAGAGTAAGTTCAATATGAATTATGATTGATGTCTCCAACAATTATCCAGTTCCACGTGGGTGATTATAAACTCCTTCCCTATCTGTTAACTCTCATTCCCACAGTGAGAAATCTAACTTCTACCATCTGCTAGCTCTTCATTACCTGCACAATTCCAATATATGTGGATACTTGGTCCAGAAAAGATAACCAGCACCTGGTTGCGGAACATCTTTATCGTCTGGAGTACAGTGATTCTATTTTTTATTTTTAAAGATTCCATTCATTTTCAACATAATCTAGGTCAGCTCCATTTCCCCAAAGTCTGTTCAGTGAAATTGTGTGTGTGTGTGTGTGTGTGTGTGTGTG
This sequence comes from Glis glis, assembly GCA_004027185.1. Taxonomy (NCBI): domain Eukaryota; kingdom Metazoa; phylum Chordata; class Mammalia; order Rodentia; family Gliridae; genus Glis; species Glis glis. Next base: position 71,498 of record PVJS01000672.1, on the reverse strand, counting down.
TGTGTGTGCGTGTGCGTTTTAGTAGGAATTAAACCCAGGGGAATTCTATCTCCAAGATACAACCCCAGCCCTCTATGTATGTATGTACTTATGTATGTATTTATTTGTGTCTGTTTTTGAAACTGGGTCTCACTAGGTTGCTGAGAGTCTTGCTATGTTGCTGAGGCTGTCCTCAAACCCTCTATCCTCTTGTTTCAACTTCCCAAATACTGGGATTACAGACATGTGCCCCCACGCCCGGTGTGAAATTGTTTTATATGCTTAAAATACAGTTAAATTATTCTGTAGCATTCTGCATTCCATCCTGAGATTCCATGGCTTTTGATTTTCTTTTGTGTGTGTGTGTGGTACTGGGGATTGAATCCATGGGCATTCTACCTTCGAGTTACACCCCCAGCCCTATTTTATTTTTATTTTGAAACAAGCGATACTAGGTTGATGAGAGTCTCACTACTTGCTGAGGCTGTCCTTGAACCTCCTGTTGATCCTCCTGTCTTAGCCTCCTAAGTACTGTGATTATGGGCATGCACCACTACATCGGGCTCATAACTGATTTTCTTAATTGTATATATAAAGATTTGCACTTTGGGTTCTAAACCTTTGTGGATTTTGACAAATAAGTATTGTGCTATTGTTGGATGAAGTGTTCTATAAATGCCAATAAGATCGACTTCAATGATAGCATTGACCAGGTGAACTATATCCTTACTCACATTTTGTCTTCTTGATGTAAAAATTACTGAAGGAGGAAGCCTCGGAGTGTAATCCTCAAAGTGTCTTTTTTCTTTCTTTTCATTTCTAGAAATAGTAGTTGAAATTTCTAAATCATTTGAAGAACAAGGAGTCTTTGTGGGCCCAACCTATTCAGGAGAGTCCTTATAAATTATTGGACATTTCTTGGGTGAAGGATTAAAAGCATGAGAAGTATTTTGTCTCCAGAAGATTCTTGGTTATTGGCTTTAATATGGAGGGGGCCATGTGGTGTGGAATGCAGACTGTCTAGAGGAAGTGGATGGCCCCTGGTTGACAGCAATCAAAGAAACAAGGAAGTCAGCTTCTAGGAATGAGAGTGACTCTGCCAACATCCTGACTCATCTGTGAGGCAGATTCTTCTGTCAGGTCTCCAGATCAGGATGCAGCCCACCTGACCCCGTGAGAGAGAGACGCGGCAGAGAATCTCACTGAGCGGCATCCAGACTTCTGAGCTACACAAATCCAAGGTGAAAAAATGGCATTGTCGTCAGCCACTGATGTTTTGTTTTCAGGGCAATGGCATGCTCATTTCCGATACTATACAAAGATTTGCAATTTAAACATTTTGGAACATTACAAGATTTAAAATCAAACATGTATTTTTTTTTATTTTTGAGTCACTGAGTCCAGTTATCCATTTGTTAATTCATTCAATGTTTATCAATATTTGTTCTGTGGCTATAGGAGCCTGAGCTATAAAAATGGAACAGAAATTGCCACTGTTCTAAAATATTAATTATAAATACTGATGATGTTTTTAGTACCTGATGTTTAATATGAATTGGAATTCAGTGGCAACCTCGGTGATAGCACATGAATTTCAAAAAAGGAGTAGATATTAACTATATGACAGAGAGAGAGAGAGATGCCAAAGAAAGGAAGCAGCTCTTGTGGTCTGCCCTTGATAAGCAGCTGGATGCCTTCAGACTAAAAGTCTTATGATGTGACAAAATTAATGAGTGCTCTTGGAAGATTTTTCAGAGAAAAATCTAGGGAGTTGGTGTGCGAATTTCTTGGCAAAGCGTCTGATATGTGATAATCACCACTCTGGTCTGGCTGCTTATGATGGATCTGGGGAGCACTGTAGGCATGAGCTTGTTAAATAACACATGTACATAGAAAATCAAGCACCAGAAAGAGATGGATGCGGGGAATACAGCATAAGAGTAATTAATACATGACCAGAGTTAATGTCACAAGCATAAGCTGGGCATGGTGCTGCACGCCTGTAATCCCAATACTTGGGAGACTGAGAAAGGGGGATCACAGGTTCAAAGTCAGTCTTAGCAACTTAGTGAAGCCATCAGCAACTTAGTGAGACCCTGTTTCCAAATGAGAAATGAAATAGGGCTGGGGGTATAGCTCGAAGGTAGAATGCTTCTTGGTTCAGTCCCTTGCACCATGGGTAAAAAAAATAACACGCATGGTTGATAGCTTGCAGAAAGATGGTAGAACATGGTAATTGAACGGAGGTAGAGTGCCTCTGGAGTTCAATTCCCAGTACTACAAAAAAGGAAAAGGAAAAGAAAAAACAAAAACAAAATTAAAAAGCTGTGTCCTTATCCTACAATGCCTCCCAAAGGATTCAGATGTAGTAATGAGTCACTTTCTGAGCAAAAAACACTGTGCAAGGAATTGTCATTGAGAAAATGCAGTATAATGTATATGTATGTATAAAAGCTAATTTGTAAACATGAGCATGACTATAGTTATGTATGCTGAAAGTAAAATTATAAAGAAAAATGTAGCAATTTCCAAATCATTTTCCTAATTTACATATATTACAGAAGGTTTGTAAAGGAACTTTAGCTACGTTCAATCAGGGATTTGAGTTATACAGTTGATTTTTCATTTATTCAATATTTTAATATTTAAAAAATCCCCGATATCTTAATACTTATATAACACTGTATTGGACAGGGTTCACTAGATTAACAGAATTCACAGAATGAGTATATTTGAAAAAGGGATTTATCAGATGGGCTTACAGTTTGAAGCAATGTAGTCCCAAGTTCTGACTGCACATAGAGAGTCAGAGGAACCAGTAGCTGGTTGAGCGGTCTAAGAGCTGGAGTCTTAGGATCGGAGCAACCACTAATTCAGTCCCAGTCCAAGATGTGAAGATCAGGAAGCTCTTCGGAGAAACGATGGTGAAGTTTCGGTTCAAAGGCCTGGAGGCCGGCGATCTCAGACGAGAGCAGAAGATCAAGAAGCTCTTCAGAGAAACAGCGAAGTTCCAGTTCTAGGAGCCCGAGGCCGATGATCTCAGGGGAGAGCAGATGCATTTTCTTCGGAAAGAGTAGCATGCCACTCTACGCGGCTTCTCCCTCTTTTATCTAAGTCCTGCACCTATCAGAATCCTGCTGCCTACATTCAGGGCAGGGCTTTCTGTTTAATCTATTGTTACACACCCAAAGTCACATGATCTTGGGTATGTCATGATCAGGTCAAGTTGACAAACTAGATTGACTATCACAAACACTACAATGAAATAAAGGGGAATAAAAACTTAAGCCTGCTCTTCATTTATTAATTCTCAAAATACGTGTTTGGTACATGTATATACCAGGCACTGTGGGAAGTGTGGAAGATGGATGATTAAGCTAGATAATATCACTGACTTCATGAAAATTACTCTCACTACATAAGAGAGTATTTTAAAATATGATCCAATGAATGAATAATTGTAGGAACTAAAATATTCTATACCATATAATTACATATAAGGAGAAATTGAAATGTGATGAAAGATTTTGATATTGGTCAGCTAACTTGGCTTCAGGATGAAGTGCTTAAAGGATATCCCTAGGAAAGAGAAAATTCAGCTGAAAACTGATAAATGGTGTGTTAATCACCATCTGAAGCCAAGGAAACAGTTTCATGTAGTTAACATAGCATATGCAAAGAGCCTAAGCTAAGTGAAAGCCTAGTTCTCAGATCAACTAAAAAATCCTGGTGGGTAGAACTTAGAGATTAAGGGCAAACAAATATGGGATGAAGAAAGTGGAGAATTATAGGCCAGACTTAGAGATTTCTACTTGATTTAAAATGTACTACCCAAATCCCAAACATTTGGCTAAACATGGGAAGTAAATTATTACAGTTTTTGAAAAAGATAGCTCATTATGGTTTTGAGAATGAATTGGGCAGAATTTCTGGGGAGGGAAATGTTCAATGAAGATAAGGGTCTAGTTGAAGAAGATACTGCAATAGCTCAGGCAAAATTGATCATGGTGGCTCAAACTACTGTTCATAATAGTAAGAAGAAAAATGAATGGAATTATATATTCATGATAATAAATTCACCAGGTAGAAATAGATGGACTGTGGATAGAAACAGAAAGGAGATGCCAAAACAGATTTCTAGAATGAGAATAAAACAAGTTTACAACAGATCGAAATACTGGACTACATTAAATGATCTTTAGCATATGTGTATGTAATTTGTTAAGTAAATTTGGAGTTCTTAGCATAGATCTGGCCTGGAGGTATACATTTGCGAGACTTACAATTTAAATCTATGGGAATATATATATGTATATATATATATATATATATATATATATATATATATATATATATATGCATGCATGCTTAGGGAGATAGTTTGACAGAGATGAAAAATAAAAAGTTTAAGTGCAGGGGAAATTCAAATTGAATTGCAGCTATAGAAAGACAAAGAGATGACAAGGGAACTAGAAATGAGTGTTCAGAGAAAGAAGAAGGGGAGATAGTCATGTAGGTCAAGAAATTGAAGGAAGATTGGGGAAACGGGCAATAAGCAGAACAACAAAATAGTGGCCAGAGGGTAGAGCAATGCTGGGATACTCCATCTCTGGTTAGGCTTGATTGCTTAGTGTTAGCGCACACGCGCACGTGCGCGTGTGTGTGTGTGCACACGCGTACGCTATACCAGGAATTGAGCCCAGTACCTTGCACATTTTAGGCAAGTACTCTACCATGAGTTCCATGTTACATCACCAGATTCTGATTAACAGGTTTGCTATTTATTTATTTATTTATTTTAGCAGTAGTGAGGATTGAACATAGGAGAACATGCATTCTAGGCAAGCACTCTACCACTGAGTGACACCTTTGAGACAGGGTTTTACCAAGTTGCCCAGGCTGACCTCAAATCTGGGATCTGCCTGGCTGCCGTCTCTCAGGTAGCTAGGATTACAGGCATGGCACACAGCTTCTAGCTCTGATGAGTTGCTTTAAACTAAAATTTTTTCCCAGGGAACAATAGAAGTGAGAGTTAACATCACAGAAAGAACATAGATTAGCGCTCCAAAAATAGGAAAATGTAGGAAATGAAGAATAAGTTTGAACATGCTGATAAACTTGCTCAGTGTACGATGTCTATTTATTACCTATTTTCAGATTCAAAACTACTGATTATCACTTTTCTAAATTGTTTTATTGTTCATTATGTAGGGAGATGTACTTATTATTAGAGCAACAAAACACCAGTTACATTATGACTGTTAAAACGTTACTAGAATTACTGGAACTATTAATGCAAAGGCCTGAAAATTTCAGCTCACTTCCTTATTGATCTTGACTAGCATCAATGAAAGAGAAGAGTCCATTAAATGATTAAGTGTAAAGAAGAGAATATATCTTCCTCATTTTTATACACATACTATATAATTTAGTTTGATCAGAAAATCAAATCAAAATACAATAAATAAATTATAAGGTAAAATTCAAATAACAGAAAAGCACATGCCTCTTTAATTATATAATTGTGTTATTATATTGTCTTAATTGGCATATCTCATTTTTTATCCAGGAGTTACTTGTATTAAAATATTACCTAGCATATTATAAAATAATTCGTGGTTAAAATTAAAAACATGATTAATTTATTTAAAATTGGCCCCGGTCAATAGTGAAAGTTGCAGAATAAAATGATTTCTTCTAGTACTGCACCTGTTTACTGCTTGAGATCATCTCTCTTGGCCACTAATCAATATTACTTTCTTTCATTCATCAATAATCATAAAGCTTTTCAATAATTCTAATTTTAAAGAATGATTACAGCAAGCATATAGTCATTGATTGCTTAAAGGTTACAGCTAAAGTGAACACAAAGGTAATTTTATTTTTAATGAATGAGCTTATTTGAAAAGTCAAGGATTTTTCCTTCACAAAGCTTTATGTAGTAAGGTTATGTATCTGATTATGTATGCACTTGCATTTGATGCGTGTGTGTGTGTGTGTGTGTGTGTGTGTGTGTGTGTGCTATTTCAGAAACAAACCGTTCTGTTTCTTAGTTGGGAACTTACAGTGCTTAGTTGAATATTCTGTTTAACTGAAAAATAATTCCTTAGAGTTCTAAGATGGGTTTAAATGGGTTAATGAGCTGTGCTGCTATTAAAAACATGTCCACATTTTTTATATTTCTTAGATCAAGAAGTAGAGATTAATGTTCTTCCTTTTCAGTGTGGGTTAGGATGAGTGAACCCTTTCTAAGAAATAAAATGTCACAGAATTGGAATGTAGCATCTAAGACAAGCTCCTAAAAGTCCAGGGCTTTAGTCTTGAGTCAATTCTTTCGCTCATCACTGGTCCCCTCTCTGTGTGTCTCTGTATTTTTGTCTCTCTTTGCTTCCTCTGTCTCTGTCTATTTCTACCTCTATCTGTCTTTGAGTCCAGTCACTAGGTAAATTATTTCAGAATATATTATTAGAAAAATCACATGGAGAGCAGAATCCTTGAAAGACAAGTGCTCACATGGAAAGAACTGAGGGACTCTAGATGACAGCCAGAAAAATGATGGGTCCTTCTTAGAAGTGCATTGGTGTATACTAAATGTGTGCTCCTAAAAGTCATATATTGAAATCCTATCACCCAATGTGATAGTATTAGAAGGTGAGAATTTGTTAGGTGACTAGGTCTTTCTCATGGGGGGGTGTCCTTACAAAAAAGACCCGAAAGAACTCCCTTGCCTCTTTCTACCTTGTGAGTAGACAGCAAGAAGACAGTGGTCTATGAACCAGGAAGTGGGCCCCAATCAGGCACCAACCTGCGGGCTGGCTCCTACATTTCTGACTTTCCATACTAGAACTGTGAACAATAATTTTTTGTTACTTATAGTTCATCCAGTGTAATGTGTTCTGTTCTTCCAGCGTGAGAGTGTTATCTTTAATTATTAGGACATTTATCTTAGTCCTAAGACATACACCTACCAACACCAGTTAAGGACTCTTGAGGATGCAACCTGGGCCAACGATTTGACTGCAACCTTGACTCATGAAAGACACTGAGTCAGAAGTAGGTACCTAGCTCATTTTTCTGACCTTTTTAAATTGTGTAAGAGATTTTTGTTATTTTAAACCATTAAGTTTTAGAGTACATTTTACATAAAAATAAATAATGCATGATCAAATATAAAAGTTTAATTCATAGAAAATGTAATTCCAGTAATATTTACTGTTCCTTGACTGCTACTACTTCTACTACTAATAATATACTAAAGCAATTATTATCTTTCTTTTAGAGACATCATATGTCAAGGTGAAATAGACTCTTAAATCCACCTTTGTGGTTTTTAATACTCAGAGCTTGTCAATCCAAAATATACCTCCAAGTTGATTTCACTATCTGAGTCCCAAGTAAAATAAGAAGCTTACTTTATATGCAATATTCTATTCATAGAATTTAAAAAAACTCTAATACTGGAATGATAAGTCATTTACATAATACATTTGAAAAATATTGTTTCTATTATTTTAAAATTTTCTTCCTGAAAATCAGGCTTACTTTATTTTTCATATCATCATTGTTACAAGATTGGGGTAAATACCAAATAAAGATGGGGAAATATTTGTAAAAGGGTAATTGTCTTGCAGAAAAATAAGGGGATTCGATTGTATTGTGGGAAAGAAAGTAACACAAATGGAAATATAAGAAACAGGTCACATATCAAAGTCAGTTTTTCTTCCTTTCACTATGGACAAAACTCAAAGTGGTAGACAAAAAAAAAGAAATGGGCAGTAAAATGAGTTTGTGTTTCTTCTCTCTTAGGATATGTAGTAGGATGTAATCTGACCTAGTGTCCCAAAACTTACATAGGGCAACCAGGGTAAAATATAAATAAACATCAAGAAGTCAGTAGCTTAATACTAGTTTAAAATAAAGCTGCTGAGGTAGTTGACTACCACCAGCCTTGTTAAGAATTATGATCTTTTACTTGGAAAAGAAGATATCATTAAAATATTTTAATATTTAAGGTGAGTGGTAGATTTGCATGAGTATTAATTTAGTTATAGCATGGAATTTAGAATGGAAGATCCAATAGAGAGGTTGGATAATAGTCACGAAGCTAATGAAGTAGCCCATATACAAATGTAGCTTTGACTTTAAAGTTGAGTAAAGAAGATATTTAGTGGACAAATCATTATAATATTTAGAAAGAACAATCAGCAAGTAATGACTTTAGACAAAATGCATAATTTGAGGGAGGGGCTAGGTATTAAGAATAATGTCTAGGCTATTGCTTTGCATAGTTGGATAGATAAGGTGCCACTTGGTAGACAAAGAAACCTCAAATAGGTTTTATGAAAGAGAGCATCATGGGTTTAATTTTTTACTGTGTTTCTACTGTGTTTAAGATTATTCTCTGATTTCCAAGAGGAATTCTCACAAAAGAAGTAGGATATCTTAGTCTGAGGGGATTCAGAAGGAATGCCAAGATATTCTAGAGATTTAATTTTGTGAGTCATATGGTATAGATTAATTCTGAAGTTATCTGTAAATGAGGTTTTGCTTATTTAGTACATAGAGTGGAAGGAAAAAGGGATGAGGAGTGACTGTCATCATTTAATGGCTGTGTCAGGGCAGATGAATCTACAAAGACAGAGAAGGAAAGATCTGAGAAATAGGAGGGACAGAAGATAAAGATGACATCAAAGATACAAAAAAATTTATGTAGGAGTTTTTGTTCAATATTAACAAATGATGTCAAATGGTCAAATAAGATGAGTACTGCCCCCTCCACCCCAAGACACACACACACACACACACACACACACACACACAGTGTCAATTTGTTTTAGAAACATTTGTAGCCTTAACAAGATTTGTCATGGTACTCTTATAGCTATGAAAGCTAGATAAAAATGGATTAAGGAAATGAAGAGTGGTGGAAATAGAATCAAAGGCGCAAAGAGCTCTTTGATAAGCACTGTGGCTGACATGAAGATAAGATAAGGATCCCTCTGATGGTTTTGTCTTTCCATTGGAGTGACCCTGAGCATATTCAAATGCAAACAGTAAATATCTTTGTCAGAGGAAGAAGTTAACCATTTAAGAGAGAGAAGGAGCAATAGACTTTGGGGTTTTTGAGAAGCTGATAGTGAAATAAATATATTGGGTAGGAGATTATATCACATACTGAGGTGGGGGTACAAAGTCAGGGGGCATGGGTTACTGATGTTTGAGAGTGGCAATTAGGAAGAGAATTGAAGTGACTGAGCTAGCCAGGGAGCTGCCATACAATGTTGTAGCCCTTTGTAAAGTCACCCTGAAAGAATCGTGGTGGTTTCAACATGCCCTACTTTGTTCTCCCAGAATGCAATTTTTGAGGCATATTAGATGCAGGGTATGGATAAACTTAGAGCATTTGCAAGAGTGTTATGGAAATAATAGACAAAACATTCAATGAAATAAGCAACTAAAGGCAGGAAAAGACTAATGGCTTGGAGAAAAGTAGAAGTAAATGACTTTGAAATTGAAACGAAGCTGTAAAACAAAATGACTTTAAAACGACAGACTCTATCAGCCAAAGAGGAGAAAAGTTGTTTAAATCTTGTAGTTACTTGAAAAGGATAGGGGAAACAGGTTGTGAAGCAGGTTCGTCATGCACTGGTTACCAACTTATCTGTGCGTTCATACCCAGCAAGTTACATGGGGCAGATTTATTTCTTACAGATAGGCAGCAAAAGACGACAGAAGCCTAGAGTTAATCACATCCCTCCAAGCTCAGACAGCTGCCCAGGGTTCATGGAATCTCAAGCGCATGTGCCTCACGTGTACCACAAACGAGGGACCGTGAAAGACAGTCAACTCCAAGTTCTTTACCTTTGTGCCACAGGAATCACTGGGCGGAAGCACTGAAAGATGTCTGTTTTGAGGGTACTAGAACAGAGAGCCCAGGTTGTTCCAACCACCTCCCCATTTATCATAGGATGTTGCATTCCTAGCAAAATGTCCAGTTATTCTTCAGAACTATAAGAACTGGTCCAATCTAAGGCCACTGAGAAAACTACCCTGAATGGATGACTATATGAAGCCAAAGTTAACATAGGAGAAGCTGAAGAAATCTGAACTGGTGAAGATCCCAAAAGACTAAGAGGTTGCATGGCTCATTCTCACTGTCACAATATTAAAAACATTGGAATGAGCTGGGCGTGGTGGCGCACACTTGTAATCCCAGTACTTTGGGGGGAGGCGGAGACCGGAGGATCCGGGTTCGCGGCCAGCCTCAGAGCTCTCTCTTTCTCTCCCTGTCTCTCTCTCTCTCTCTCTCTCTCTCTCTCTCTCTCTCTACTTAGTGAGGCCCTCCGTAACTTCATGAGACCCGGTTTCAAAATAAAGTATAAAAAAAAATATAGGATCGGGGGTGTAGCACAGAGGTAGAACACCCCTGGGTTCAATCCCCGGTACCGCAAAAAAAACAAAAACAAAAACAAAACAAAAAAACTTTGGAATGTAAAATAAGGCCCAGAGTCAGGGACCAAATTCTCCTGTGAAATATAGGAATTGACTCAGATTTCTTTGGATTACAGAAATAAAGGTGAAGGTGATGGACATAATTACATGCTGAAGGCCTTCAAGATTTTTCCTTTCTGTATCTTTTATTTCTTCTCATTCCTATTTCTGTTTATGAGAGATGGACGAATTAATGGTATAGAAATAAAAATAAAAGCAATACTAAGCCAGCATGGTGACACACACCAGTAATCCTAGTATTTGGGAAGCTGAGACAGGAGGATTGCAGGTTCCAAGCCAGCCTCAGCAACAGAGTGAGGTTCTCAGCAATTTAGCGAGACCCTCTTTCAAGATAAGAAATAAAATAGGGTTGAGGGTGTAGCTTGGAGGTAGAATGCCCCTGGGTTCAATCCCCAGTACCACTATATATATATATATATATATATATATATATATATATATAAAGAGTGCAGTGCATCAGCCCCATTCTATATAGAGGTGCGCTGAGCCATGGATGTCTTAATGAGTAAGCCAGAAAATTACAAAAGCCAGGAGATAGAGGAAATGCTTAGATCAAGCTTCCCATCATAGGGCTGTTCTAATTATAGTATGTTGGCTTCAGGAAATACAATGAAAATTATAGAAGTTGAGATTTATGAGTAGCCAGGTGTTGATAGGCAATAAAATTTAACTAGCTAGGGAAAAAAATCATTGTTTGCTTTATGATGAATGAACTATGGAAGAGAGGAATGCTGGTCAGTGTAAGAAAAATTACACATTTTCATGGTTGTATCATAAAAAAAGGATATATGAGGATAAACACAGTAAGCACCTGGGTCAGCTTGTCATTAAGCAATTAGACAGTTGGAGTGAAAAATATTCAGGGCCTGGAAAAGAAATGCTGTCTTAAGGAATACAGGACAAGATGATATTTTAGCCGAGTTGAATTTTAAGTTTACAAATCTTAACAGAGAAATGATCAGGATCAGCCCTTATAAAAAATGTATTTTCTCATGAAGCCATGTGCTCATTAGCTTTTTAGATAAATGGCAGCTTCATATGAGATTAGGCTGTTACTTCACCCTAACCACAACCTTTCAACACAGGCATTTGCGTTTTCGTGGAGAGCTTGTGAAGAAAATGGTTTTTAAAAGAAAAAAAAATAGGATTGAAAGACAAAGAAAGGGAAAGGCTATCTAAAGTAGAATTTTAGGCACTGAAGTGTTGAGGAGTTAAAAAAAATCAAGTGCGTCAAAGATAGGTAGCTTGTGAAGAAAATGGTTTTTAAAAGAAAAAAATAGGATTGAAAGACAAAAAAGGGGAAGAGTTATCTGAAGTAGAATTTTAGGCACTGAAGTGTTCAGGAGTTAAAAAAAATTTAAGTGAGTTAAAGATAGGTAGCTAGCTACCATGACTAAGAATCACCAAGGAAAAACGGAGCCAGATGTACATAAACTCACTAGTATTTATTATCTCATTATGCCTTGGTTTGTAACTATTTCTTTCTCTGTTTTCTCAAGAAACATCATATAATTTTATTGTCACTTATAATGGGGTGGGAACTGGGCAATTTTTAAAAAATGGTGTTTTCCTGCAGTAGAAATCGCAGTGATGCAAATTACATGGAAACCTTCATTTCAATACAAGTCCTAAGCTCCTATTTATCCACCGCTCATTTCTTCTTCTTTCCAAAGATTTTCTTAGCATCTTTCAGAATAAACTAATTCCTTAAGTTGTCTGTATTGCCCTCATCATTTCTTGAAGCCAATACATTTTAGGATTAAAACAAATCACTGGAGAAAATATAAAAATAAACATTTTTTTTACATTCTGTTGCCTTTTCTGTGACATTTACTTCTTGATAAAGCCTGAATAACAAATTATGTTCCTAATCAGGGATTAAATCTAAGAGTTTAATGAAAATGGAAATAGATTTTGGCTTCTCTGGTGGTTTCCATGTCAGAAAAGAATTTCAGCAGGTGCCAGTCAGAGACGAAGATAGAGGTTTATTTAGGAAAGTGGAGGATACACTTCAAGGAAGAACGTGCACCATCTCAAGAGGGAGAGAGCGACTTTGGTGTCTTTATGGTTCTTTTTTATAGGAGACCCCCCCCGAGGGGGTGGGAAGGGGCTCATGGCAGGGATGATGGTATGTTCACTTTTTTTTGAATCCTCATGTTACTGACATTTCATTGGTAGGTGCTGGGCGACACCTGGGCTTGACCAAAGGTAGACATTTTTAGGGGTCCTTTATTTTCCAAGCATTTCAGGAACTTCAGGTGGGAAAATGGGCCATTATGATTAAAAGTGTGAACCTATTGAGGATTTTTTTTTTGCCTAAGAAAGAATAGACCCTGTAGGGTGAAGATAAGAATCATGAAATTTCTAGATTTTAAAACTATAATTTTTCTTTCCTTTCAAGTTTGTCTCATTTCCACCTATTATTTTTATTTTTCCTATCCGACTTCACTAATAGGCACTCCTTTCTAATTTGGCTTATGATTCAGTTATTTCAAAATATATTCCATTTCTCCTATGTGTCCCTTCAGAATACATAAAATGCATCTTTTTATCAGATGGTAGGTGGTAATATTTTCTCATTTTCTTTTTCAAGTCATCTGATTTTCTCCTTCAAGCTGGTTGATTTTTGGAATACCTTGTCCCAGAATTATTTAGCATTTCCCATAAACATGCTTAAATTAAACACAAAAGGAGTGACAGGAGTAAACATTTTACATTTGCCATGCTTTTCTGCCATATAAATTAAGAAATCTGAAAATGAAAGTTTACCAAGTCACCTTTTCATGATTCAGAAAATTGATCAATCCCCTTCTTTTTTTTTTTTTTTGCAGTACTGGGGATTGAACCCAGGGGAATTCTAACTCTGAGCTACACCCCCAGCCCTATTTTTTCACTCTTTATTTTGAAACAGGGTCTCACTAAGTTGCCGAGGGCCTCACTCAGTACCTGAGGCTGGCCGTGAACCTGCGATCCTCCTGTCTCAGCCTCCCAAGTACTGGGATTAAAAGCGTGAGCCACCACACCCAGTTGATCAATCCCCTTCTAATTAGCCTCATATTGAGTCCAGGATTTAGCAAAATAATTACCACCACCCCTACAGATTACTTGGCCACCACTATCTTATACACCGGGTGCTATGTGCATGTATATTTTGATCACATTAAGCCTCAATATGATGTATGGTTACAATACACCAACAAAAGCATATTCAAAAAAGAAATTATATTAACATTCTCAAGATTGTATTTTAAATCTCCCTTACCTTATGTATTTCTACTAGATTCTATAGGCCAAAATGAAGCATTAGTTTTGTTTTGAGAAGGTGCTTCAATTTGGGAGGAAATGTTCATTTTGGCATATGTAGCCGCCACCAGAGTCACTGAATAACAGAATACGTTTACTGTCTTCACACTGACAGCCCTGCATATATTAACTAAAGAGCAGTATTTCAGCCCAACTCCCAAGATTAACTTTCCCCCACTTTGGAGCAGTGACCTTTTGATGATGAATGTGTCACTAACACAAATATTTTACTAGCTTTTAAAGAAATCATCTTTGTCAAAGCTTGGGGGACAAGGAATTGTTTTCATGCAATATCTGAAAGAGATAAAGAATATTAAAATATGATGAATGAGAATGGTGAAAAACAATAAATTCTAATGTGACTGAGCTTTCAATAACCTAGAAACTCACACTCATCAGAGTACCACAACTGAGAAGTTTAAGTCTCATAAATCAGAGCTTTAATATCTTGCACTCCGCAAAATCACATGAGAAACTTAAAACGTGGAGATTATTATAGCCTGCACTGAAATATTCAAGGGGTGTAATGAAGAATGTGTATGTTCAACATCTTCTCTCACATGGATATGGTGAGGTGCTGGGTCTCTGTGGTCAGAACAGTGACATTTAAACTTCTTACAACTTCTCACTTCCTAGTCATCATCTGAACTTGGCAAGTTCCATAAATGATGATCATTCGTTTTCATAGGTATGGAATATGGGAAATAATTATATCTAACTCAGAGGATTAAAGTAATATATGCAAAATGGCATGTAGTTAAATTTGTAAACATCCTATTTTGCCATTATTGTTGACTGAGAGTAAAATCAAAATAAAACAAACCTGTCCTTTGAAAATATATTATCCATATTTGGCCAGGCTGGTTGCAAGTTGATATTTTTAAATATTAGGTAGATCTCCCAAAATATTCTTCAGGAGTTTTTATGCAGGGGCTGATGTGTACTCGGGTGGGGGGCCACAATTAACTTGCAACAATATTTGAATTAAAATAATTGACGTGACTTATGGAAACCTACAGAAGGGAACTTCATGCATTCTATAAAATATATGACTAGGTGCATTTATTGTTTTTCATAAATTGATGGTTTAAAGAACATGTTCAGCCATTAGGTTGTTTGATTTCCTGAAATCAGACAACACTCAAAATGCAGTACCTGAGACATAGTGAAAAGGAGAATTTTTACTCTGCTCACCGTTTCTGAGTTTTCATGCCAGGCTAGGAGAGGACATCTTTGTGATGAAAATCCATATTAAATCACTGGTGCTCTGGCTCTGAGACCCTATATTTCATATTACTCGGATGGTCAGAGAAGACAAGTCAAACAGGATGAGAAGCCCAAGTAGGAAAAAAGACTGCAAGATTTTCTCTAACAAAGAAGTTAACATCTACAAAGCCCTTGTTCAGGGTGCTTTAGATCTCCTAAGCTACTAAACCACAAAGCCAAACAGCCAGAGGCTTTCTTTTATCAAATTATATCCCGATTTGTAGAGCACAGGCCATGATCTCACAACAGGATAAAGCCCAAGGGCTTCAAACTCTGTAATAAATCAAAACCCTCAAAATAGAAGTAGAATAGAGGTAGGGTTATCTTCTTATTTAGTGTACAAAGGGGAATTTCTAATGCTTCCTCTCAGATGGAAAGGATATTTCATGACTAAACTACTGAAATGTGTTTAAAGTAAAAAAATGTGATGTATTAGGTACCAGACATCTGATAATCTCAAGAAACCATTAGTCCATGAGGCTGCACATTTTAACCTGGGAAGAGTGGTTTGAACGGGTCCCAGTTATAGGCATTAAGTCACCAAGACAGAAAACGACTTCTAAATGTGCACTGGACATCAGGGCTGATGACTGGATTAGGTCCAGCGCATGACTTGTGCAGTGCTATGAACAGAATGACCTTATCACCTGGGTTCCATGATGGAAGTTTCTGAGGGATAGCTTCTCAGAGCCCTGTGGAAGAACTGGAGGATGTATCTATTAGAACATTCTGGTTGAAAAGCTGATGAAGGCAAGCTGGCTCCCCCTTGGTAAGGTGTCCCCATAACACTGATGGGAAGGCCCCACGTGGAACTTGGGACTAGTGAAATTCTAGGACTGGAATATTTTCAGAAACACCTCGTTTCCAGATAGAATGGAAATGTTTGTTTTGTCTACCTGGCCTTTTATGTATACCCTATCCGAAGAGGCTGTGTGTGGTCTTTCCATTTTTATAGCACAGTGAGAGTCCTGAAATTTGAGTTGGTTCATATTTACCTAAAAAGTGGTAGTGTGTGAGTTCCTTGGTTCCAAAGGCATCGCAGCTTCTGTCCTGGTATTTTGACCTGTCCCTCTTGGGTGAGCCTCCCTTGCTCTTGACCAACAGAAACTGTAGGAAATTATAAAAGCAGATCTTTAAGCTAGTAAATTCTGAAATAATTAGTTGCGAATAAATACATCTCATGGTACCATATGGTATATATCTCACTACAAGTCTGGTAAGCAGATTGACTTATTAAGTACATACAGTGGTACAAACAAAGGGATACACCAAGGTAGCTTAAAGCTATCGGTAAATTACATATATCAGGTATTATATAATTATATTCCAGAAAAACAAGATAAAAAGTAAGATAAAAAGTTTAAGGGAAGGAGAAATAAATTTCCATATGTTAGAGTATAAAACCTCCACATTCCTAGAAAAACAAGCTAAGGAAATCAAAGGAGAGAAGATTAAGGGAAGGGGAAGTGGAAAGGGGAAACTCACATCCATATGCACTACAGGACTTACCCTGCCACAGTGTTGTAGAGGCTGACAGAAAACAAGGAACCTTTGGGGCAGAATCAAAGAGCTTGAATTACTTGCACAAAGGCAGGCAACTGAGCCTCAGGTTCAGATTCATTCTCTTGCTCCCCACCTCTCAGGGGCAATGCAGATAGTTCAGGTTGAGCTGTGCATTTGTCAAGGCTCAGCAACCCTGTGTTTAGTGAATCTGTCCTGCTCTGGTCCCCAAGCCATCATTATCTTTCCTATCCCCTGCAGAAAAGAAATGTGTCTGCCTCTCCAGAAAGGGACTGTATCTTTACCTTCCAAGGCTATTTTCTACACAACTGATAGGAAAATATACTCCTTATCACAATAAAGCCCAGTTCCATTAACTGGCCACAGCAACTTTACACCCCCCACCCCAAGAGGCAGCTGCCCTTTCTTCTGGAATAATATAATCAGATAACTGGATCACAAATGGTAACTGGTTGCAGCAACCTTCTGCCCCCTATCCCACCCCCAATTGCCCTTTGCCCATTTTCTCCTGTTTCTTTGAAGGGGTTATGCTGTGCTAAAAATAACCTAATGACCCAGATCTGCCCACTGGCCTGGTTTTAAAAGCTGACCTCACCTGTGTGATAGTTGGTCTGGTTTGTCAACTTGACCTTCTTAAGATCATGTGACTTTGGTTGTATAAATTGAACCGGAAGTCCTGCCCTAAATGTGGGTAGCAGGGTTCTGATAGGTGCAGGACTTAGATAAAAAGAAGGAGAAAGCCCCGTAGAGCTGAGCTGCGACTCTTCCTGAGGAAAACGCATCTGCTTTCGTTTGAGATCGTCAGTCTCCAACTTCGCCGTTTCCTTGGAGAACTTCTTGATCTTCTGCTCTCGTCTGAGATCGTCGGCCTCCAGCTCTTCGAACCATCGTTTCTCCGAAGAGCTTCCTTATCTTCACATCTTGGACTGGACTGAATTGGTGGTTGCTTCAATCCTGGGGCTCCGGCTCTTAGACCGCCCTACCAGCTGCTGATTCCTCTGACTTTTCACGTGCGGTCAAAATTCAGGACTACATTGTGAGCTAATCTAATAAATCCTTTTTTCCCCCTCCCTTCCTTTCTTCATTCTGTGAATTCTGCTGATCTGACCAATACAACCTGGTTCCAGGAAACCCACCCCCTCTGATTTCACAAGCCAAGCTTTCTGTGCTTTGTACATCTTCATGGGCTCTGCAGATCCCTCCCCTATAAATAGCACTCCAACCCCATCCTTTGTTGCTGATGCCATTTTGGCCTCAGGCCTTCTGCTGGCAGATGCCCTAATAAAATTTTGCCTCCCCATCCTCATAGGGCCTGGTTCCTCTAGGCAGCTGACCTAACAACATACTTCAAAACATCATCTGGAGCAAATGCTGATATACAATACCTGAAAATGTTATAGAGAATTTTCTCCCCAAACTCGAATTTTTTATACTCTTCTGAAATTCCTAGCAGGTACAATAGAGACTCCTTACCTTTATATTTATAGCTTTAATTCTGATTGCTTTGGGGGATATTCTGTTCAAAATATTTTCTATTTCTTTCTTTTTTTGCTAAGTCATTGTGGGTGATGCATAACAAGGAATATGTATAGTGTACTAAAGAATTTCAAAATAAAATGGAGTAAATTTAATTGAGAACCTTTTGGGCAAATTTTAAATTTTATATTTTATTTCATTTGGGTTTGTATTTCATAGCTTTCTGATTGTAATTATAATGAATGTCTGTTCTGAGCAAAGGTAGATCATGGAAAACTACCAAAACACAGTCTCAGCCATTTCAAGAACATTTATTGTAATTGTGACAAAGACATCTTTATTCATTAACACTCCATGCACATTTTATACAAATTATGCAATTTTAGGGCAGAGGGAGAGAGAGAGAGAGAGAGAGAAAGAGAGAGAATGAGAATGAAATTAGTATGACCTGGAAAGCAGGTGAGCAGTCCACGTACCATGGAGCTCAGCTGGCTGTTAGGATCTCAGGTCCAGGTCAGATGCTAGTCTACTCCAGGTCTTCAGGCCTGCCCTTAACCAGTGCTCAACCAGAAAGGCAGGTGAGGAATTGCCCAGTGGCTACCAGCACAGCTGGGCAGGTCAGCCTTCAGCCTCATTATTGGTGGTCAGCACGGCAAGGTGGCAAGGATTCTTGGCAGAAGAAGCTGCGAGTTTTCAGTCTCCCATGATAACAATTATAGTCCTCAGGTTGCTATGGACTCCTTGTGGTAGTCAAGGTCTTCCTGGTCAACTGGCCTTAGGCCTGTGAGTTGTCTATTAGGTTTTGGGTGTTGCACCTTGTGCCTGGTCCTGTGTGTTCCCCTGATACCCTGGGTGTGTTGCGCCACACCTGTGTGTTCTGCAAGGTTTACACTTGCGCACTGCACATCATTCTGGAGTGTGGTGGGCCACACCCAGTTGTGCTTTGGGAATCAAGTCCATCTTTGGCTTTTATGGGGACCTTTTAAAAAATTATGTGTTCCATACAATGTCTATCTTGCCTGAGCTTTCCAAGTCTGCTTAATTTAAAATCTCTCACTTCACAAAATAAGTTTAACTTTATGAATTCACAATCCCCTTGTTGATTTTGGTGGTTATCATTTTCATTAGTATACTTTCATGTGGAAAAATTTACACTGCTGGCTCATTTGAAGGGGTTTTGTGTGTGTGTTTGTATGTGTAGTGGTATTGTGTTTTATTGCTGCTCTCAGTCTCCATTCATTTTTTTTCTCAATTATTTGGGGGTAGCCCATATAATACCCTCAAAACTGAGTAGATTACAAGGTCTGACAATATATTTCTAAGTTCCTTTTCCTTGATGTAGTGAGGTTTCCTTGATGTAGTGGGGTTTCCTTAATGTAGTAGGGTTTCCTTGATGCAGTGGGGTTTCCTTGATGTAGTGGGTTTTCCTTGATGTAGTGGGATTTCCTTAATGGAATGGGGTTTCCTTGATGCAGTGGGGTTTCCTTGATGTAGTGGGGGGTGCTCAGTGTTACAACTCAAGTCAAAACAAGTTTTGAACCTTCAACCATTTTCTCCCACTCTAGCCCTCTACTCAATGCAGGAAACTCAACACCAGCCTTTAATTCTAACTAATAACCTTGATCAAAAAACATGAATCCTTGTTCTATTACATAAGGCAACTTAACCTATTGGCTGTCATTGATGGACTTGGGATCAGAAGTTCTAGATGTAATGGCTTAGGTATACTCATAATTCTGTTTTATGTGTGTTTCTCAAAAATATTCATTTTAAAAATTTTTGATATGTAATTGTGATTTTTCATTTTTATTTTTTGTAAAATTACTTTGTATTTGAGACTGAAGTTATATTTCAAATCTGATTGTACTCAAACATTGTGATAGAAAAATATGTTTTTTTTAATTCATTTGAGATGAGCCAAACTTAGGTATATTTGACATCTCAAAGCTAGAAAAAGCTTTATGTAATTATAATGAAATAAAGATAGCAGGGCATTTTGTGACAGAGACCACTTAGACTTTTTCTTCTAAGTCTCCTATTAATTTCTGATTTTATATTAAGATCTGATTCCTCATTAAACTCAGTGACATGGAACAGCTAGAAACTATCTGTATTGGACAGGGTTCTCTAGATTAACAGAATACACAGAATGAGTATATTTGAAAAAAGGGATTTATCAGATGGGCTTACAGTTTGAAGCAATGTAGTCCCAGGTTCTGACTGCACGTGGAGAGTCAGAGGAACCAGTAGCTGGTCGAAAGGTCTAAGAGCTGGAGTCTTAGGATCAGAGCAACCACTAATTCAGTCCCAGTCCAAGACGTGAAGATCAGGAAGCTATTCGGAGAAACGATGGTGAAGTTTCAGTTCCAAGAGCTGGAGGCCGAGAAGATCAAGAAGTTCTTTAGAGAAAGGCGAAGCTGGCGGCTGACGATCTCAGGCGAGAGCAGATGCGTTTTTCCTCGGAAAGAGTCACACGCACTCTACACGGCTTCTCCCTCTTTATCTAAGTCTGCACCTATCAGAATCCTGCTGCCTACATTCAGGGCAGGGCTTTCTCTTTAATCTGCTGTTACACACCCAAAATCACATAATCTTGGGTGTGTCATGATCAGGTCAAGTTGACAACCTAGATTAACTATCACACTATCCACAGTACTGACAAGTCTTGCCAGAAGTAGTATTCTTGGCTGATATAAGCAATTGTCCTTGGTGATACTCAAGTTACTTGATTTTTATGGGGAGTCAAACCTTTCCGGAATGAAGAAGGCTGAGGGAATTTTTAGATCACAAAGCATTTTATGAAAAATGAATTTATTAGATCACACAGCTGGTTTGTTTAAAAAATAAAACTCCAAATTATCAAATTTTATTTTACCTGAACATGATACTATCTAAAAAAAAAGAATAAAAGGAACATTAGAACATTAGAGCCAAACTCCAAAATATGTAAAATATTGTTTACAAAATGCTGATTTTGCTCAAAATTATCAAAAGTTCAACAGTATAGTTTTCCTGTTTAATAAAAAATTACCCCTTGGCACAGAAGGACATGAAAATGTATGGTATAATAAAATGAGTTATATAGGCAGTGGAACCTATAGGATAATTATGTTTATGAATCAATCAATCTAAATCTAAATCTCTTTTTTCAGAATCTGAGTTTTTGGTCTTTTCTTCAAATCAGCTATGAGAACTTAAAAACATACCAACCGGCAACAGTTCATTGATTAACTTAGCTTTTCAGTGTCTATGTTTTGAGTCTAGAGTGGAAACCAATCATTTCACACTCTAGAAGGATAATTCTGCAACAAGACTCTTTGTTGTGTACTAGAACCTGTTCCATATTTCAGAAGGAGCCCTCTTTACCAGGAAGTGTAACATCCAAGTTATAGAAAATAGAAGGAGAATTGTTGGTCGATCAAGAGAAGAAACATTTGAAACCAGATATATATATATCGAATGTAATGGCTAATTTTGGACAAAGTGAGTGTCTTGCTACTAAAGAAATCAGCCATGGGGTTGACTTGAGGAGGCTATGTTTGGTCATGGAAGAAATTCCAGCTTAAGATGAACCCTTTCCTAAAGTTTCTCCTGCCATCATTTTTCATTATTTTCATAAAAATACATATTACAGTATAATATTTCTATCATATAGGAAGAATAAAGAGAAATGTTGAATAAAACATGTCCTGTTCAGTTGTTTTTTTAATTACCGAAACAAGGCATTCAAGAAAATGTTATTGGTAGCTGAGCATGGTGGCACACACTTGTAATACCAGTACTTGGGAGGCTGAGACAGGAGGATTGCAGGTTGAGGACAGTCTCAGGGAATGGTGAGACTCTCATTAACCTATCAAGACCCTGCTTCAAAATAGAAATAAAATAGGGCTTGGGGTGTAGCTCAGAGGTAGAATGCCCCTGGGTTCAATCTCCAGTGCCACACACAAAGAAAGAAAGAAAGAAAGAGAGAGAGAGAGAGAGAGAGAGAGAGAGAGAGAGAGAGAAAGAGAAAGGAAGGAAGGAAGGAAGGAAGGAAGGAAGGAAGGAAGGAAAGAAAGAAAGAAAGAAAGAAAGAAAGAAAGAAAGAAAGAAAGAAAGAGGGAATGTTATTGGTTAAATCATCTATGGGAAAATTTTCAAAAAGGCAATAAATATTTTTAATACTTTTTATTTCAATTAGTGTAAATTACACATTAGAAGTATTTTCTTATATGTTAGAAGTATTTTTCTTCTTCAGTCTGTACTTAACTATTTATTGTTGGAATTTTATTGTTGTAATATTATCATACATTGTAGTAAGATTCAAAGTAATACATTTGCATATGCACACAACATCCCTTAACTATACTAAACTTAAATTAAATTCAGGTTAGTAATTATAATCTTCCTTACATATCTCAGTACCATATAAATTAATATAAAGCAACCAATTTATTATTTTAATCTGCCAAAGTTTGCCAAGCTATAATATTGTAAGCAACACTCATTATTTGAGAAAAAAATTTTTTCCCTAAATTCAACTTTATTGTAATAAATAAGTAATGAACTTTAAGATTTTAATTCCAAAGTATAAACTAGCTTGGATATTCATCTGAAAAACTTGGTAAGTTGAGTCTGAGTTTAAAACAAAATAGAGATTTTAACAACAGAATCTCACTTCATAGTTCTTTCTCCCTGTCTCCTTCAATAACTTTTCTCATGTTTGGCATTCTCTCCCCCCTTCCCTCTATCTACTCTCCTTCCATTTTTCATTTATTCCCTTATTTTGACAATTTGTATTAAATGCTTCTGAACATCAGGCACAGTCTCTACTCATCACATAAGATAAAACTCTAGACAAAGGCCTTCGGTTTATTAGGAAACTGACCTTCAAATAAATAATTGCAGCATAAGGTGAATATTGTTCTCTTTAATATTTCATATTGTATGTTTTTATTGATTAGTTTTCCCTTGACTAGGAAGGTTTGTGATGTCACTTTTGTAAACTGGAATTATATAACATTTATTTTCAGTTATAGATAAAGCATTTATCATTGGCTGTGTGTATTGCTTATTAAACCCCGAAGCAAAGCATGTTTATATTCCTTAAATTTCTTCCTCTTTTATGGGTAAAACAAAGTACGCTGAATCTAGGTCTTTATTTTATGCAACAAATAATGCAAAAATAAAATCCTGGACCTGTAAATAATAATTATGTCAAAAGACATTGGATTTTATTTTTGGATAGAATGCCAGTTTCTTATGAAAAGGAAAATTCTGCATTTTGAAAGGTTAGGAAGGATTATATTAAAAGAGAATTTTGGAAGGTTAAATTTAGAATGCAGAATATGTTCAATAGAAGACTGATCTCTGGCCTTATTGAATTGTACTTAAAAGTAATTGGGCATATTTTCAGTCACTTTGAATTCCTAAATTGCTATACCTATGCAATTGAAAATTTGAATAGAGGTACATTATAAAAATATAAAATATGTACTGATAATAAAATTCTACTGAGATCTTAAAATAAAAATGAATCAATATTATAGATATATAGGCATGGAAATAATAGATAAATGGAGGTTTTAAAATGCAGGTGTTTCTTGATTTACAAGGGGTTATATCCTGGTGAACCTATGATAAATTGAAAATAGTGTAAGTTAAAATTGTATTTAATAGACTTAACCTACTGAACATGGCTCAGCTACACAGTGAACTGTGAAGTATTAGTTATGTATTCTCATAATCACATGGCTGACTGGGATCTGTGATCTGTTGTTGACCATAGCAGGCAAGATGCAATATTAGCATATCAAATATTACTAGGCTGGGGAAAGATCAAAACCCAAAATTTCAAGCAGTGCTTCTACTGAATTTTTATGAATTTTACACCATTGCAAAGTTGAAAAGTCTCAGTTGAACCACCATAAATTGGAAACCATCTGTAGAAACTGTAGAATGACATATATGTGCATATGGTAATACATGAATGCATATTTCCTATTTTGCAGATAAACATAAAGTTAGATTAAAAGTATTCAAATTCTGGGCTGGGCGTGGTGGCGCACACTTGTAATCCCAGTACTTGGGAGGCGGAGACCGGAGGATTTGAGTTCGCAGCCAGCCTCAGCTACTTAGTGAGACCCTCTGCAACTTCATGAAACCCGGTTTCAAAATAAAGGATATAAAATGGGGCCGGGGGTGTAGCTTGGAGGTAGAACGCCCCTAGGTTCAATCCCCGGTACCGCAAAAAAAAAAGTATTCAAATTCTGATTTGTTCTGCCATGTGTATAAAATATAAAGGAGAGACTTTATTTCCACATCTATTAAAGTGGCTCATTAAGACGTTTTCATTTAGTTTACTAAACACTAGCCAAAGACCTATTATACCTGCCCAAATTATGATATTGGTGAGGAGTAAAAAGAAATCTAAGTAATATCAGTGTTTTATTTTTAATTAAGCATTTAAATATTTGACAATCTACTTATCATGCTTTATGACATTGTAAGTCTGCTATTTTAAGATATGGCTGGTCATAAAATTTAAATTATCCAGTTCTATGATTTTAATAAGAAATAGTGATTATTGGTTAACACCTACTTCTTCATGTCGGTCAAGGAGCAAAAATACATTACTAAACACATAATTGTGATGAAATAAGATGAGTGGTAAAATTGACTGGCTGTAAGGGATCATAGAAAAATACCTAATTAGATTGGTGGTCTGGAAAGATCTCCTTAGTAAAATTAACTTTAAATTGAATTATTAAATATAAAAAGAAGAGTCCAGACTAAAGATATAGGGAGCATTTTGGAAGTCAAAATAATATTATTGCATTTTTCTGTAAGAAACAATATTCAAACTAAAAAATATCCTTCCCATGAATAAATGTATATAAGAAACAAACTCAGCTGAAACAGAGGTTCAGAACAATTTACATTACAATACATATAAGTAGAAAGCCTTGCTTGTTTATTTCTTCTTTCCTTATTCCCTGACATTATTTAACTATCATGTAGTCTAATATTTCTAACTTAAATTAGCCATACCTAAGGTGTCATTTATCTCTTTGTATGTGTAATAATGTTTAAAAAACTGTAAGATTTAAGGTACAGTAATACTGATTTCTATTGCTCCTGTTTTCTAAAAAGGCAAAATTATGTGAATGCAAATGGAAAATAAGATTATATATCATTACTTATCAGCTCCCATCAATTGATAGTGTTTGCAAATCAAAACTTGATGGTAAGAAAATGGATGCTGGGCGTGGTGGTGCATGCTTGTAATCCCAGTACTTTGGGAGGCGGAGACTGGAGGATGCGGGTTTGCAGCCAGCCTCAGCTCTCTCTCTCTCTCTCTCTCTCTCTCTCTCTCTCTCTCCCTGTCTCTCTCTCTCTCTCTCTCTCTCTCTCTCTCTCTCTCTACCTAGTGAGACCCTCTGCAACTTTGTGAGACCCGGTTTCAAAATAAAGTATAAAAAATAGGGCCGGGGGTGTAGCGCAGAGGTAGAACACCCCTGGGTTCAATCCCAGGTACCGCAAAAAAAAAAAAAATGGATGGAAATAGACAATATTATGCTAAGTGATATCAGCCATTCTCAAAAAGTCAAAGGTCTTTGTTTTCTCTCATATGTGGATGTTAAAGAGAAAATAGGAAAGAAAAGGGACTTCAGATACATGAGGAAAGACACAGGTAGAATAGTGGAAGGGGAAGTGGAGGAGGAAGATAGGAAAGGAAAAGAGGAGAACTGATAAAGGAGACAGTTGAGATGATGCTATGTCCATATATTAAGGTATAACTACCAGTCTCACTAACATGTATGGGCAGGTGGGGGAGCAGGGTGAGATTGCAGTGAAACACGGGTGCTGTGTGCATGTGCGTTGTATCACTTTGAAACTTACTATGATATGTAGTTACAATGCACCAATAAAAGTATAAAAAAATAACTCACAGTACGTTTATTCAGGTGTTGGGTAAAAGCAAACATGGTAATGTAGGGAGACATTGGTCTTGGGAAGTAGCTCAGTGGTAGAACACCTCTGAGTTCAACCTCCAGTACCAAAAAAAAAAGGCAAGCTAGAGTCCTCGGGGGCAGTGCGTATATGTCAGCTCATAGGAGGTCATCTGAACTTCAGGGATCTCTGATGATTGGCCAATTTGAACATTTTGGGGGGCTCTGGATTGTATATATGGAGCATCCCCAGTGGCACTGGTGTGAGAGACTGATGGAGTAGTGGCTGGGATATGGGCTTCACCACCTTCTCAAAAAGGGGAAATGACTTGCCTCTAACTTGGGCTAAAACTCAGTGAAGACAGCTCTTCAACAAAATACTTATGATTGTCTTTTCATTTTCTTGGTAGTATTATTTTTTACACAGCTGTCTTTAATTAATAAATAGCCATTTATGAGAGAGAGAGAGAAACTGGATGGGAGTTGCCACGTTGCCACAATACTTACTCTCCATTCTCAGGAAACAAGTACCATAGAACATAGTTTTGCAGTCACATGATTCTACAACTCCTGGAGACATTCTTACCCTGCGAATAACAAGGGTAGATAGAGAGAAGGGGAATAAAGTTTGTAAAAATATTTCTTTATTACTTATAGAAAAAAAGCAAATCATCCATTTACTTGCCTGGAAATATAACTATGTCTAATATTACAGAAAACTAAACCTTAAGAAATGAGACTATATGCAAATAAAGAGGGGACTATTGAATGAAAAAAAATGTATTGTAATTTTTTTTAACTCATGTGGTATTTCCCCAGTGCAGAATGTATTAACTCTTTAAAACACTAGGGAAACACTTAGTACACTGAAGAACTTAATTTAATAGGACCCTGGGAACCTGAAAAGCAACTTACTTAGTGGGAGAATCTGGCTTATTAAGTTCAGCGATGCAGCACCCAAAGGTATTGAATTTTAAATGAATTCACAAACCTAATAAATCATCCTGGCTGTCAAGTAAAATATAATTTGTGAAAAATTATTACCCATGATTATCATGTATTAAACCTAAGGTTTAATTCTAAGCAAATGTTATACTCTTAGTTGGATAAATACTCCAGATTGCAAAGAGTCTTTAATGCAATTTGACATCAAGCGGAGTTAATATTTCTAATGAACATCATCTCATTCTTTGAAAGCCAACTCATCATTTTCTTCTCAGAGTACTGAAACAACCTGCAATCATGCCCCATATATCATTGTGCTTTGACTTCTAAAGCCATTCATTCATCTCTTTCTGAATGTCTATATATTTCATTAGCTACATCCAGTGCTCCTGCTGTCATTTTGGAGGTGAAGAAAGACAACATAGATTCTGCAGAAAAGGTTTGTGGCCACAAGGTGAACCCCGATATCTCTAAAATCAGCTTTGTGGTTTATGGTTGCCTTTTATTGCAGTAGTACAGCTCACTGAAACATTCATCTCTTTGACTTCTGTCTTGACCACACAGGCTCTCCCGTCCATGAAAACCCACATTATCTACAGCTTCATTCATTGTTGGGCCTGGCAAAGAATGTCAAAATCCACACAAAACTAACCCTACAATGTTGGCCTTATCATCAACTCAAGACCTGATGGACTTTATCAAGCAATCATTCTTTCTATTGAAATTTATAATTAATTGATACAAAAGTTGATAAATTTTTATTCTGCAGTACTCTATAAGACCACACTAAATGTAATTCATTCATATCATCATTGGAGCAAATCACACAGCAGAGACCCACATTCATATCTCAAATACTGAAAGATAAAATGTCTAGTAAACTTTCCAATTCTATAATTCATAATCATAAACAATCTCTGGGTAATTATTTAAAATTATCAAAATAGTTATAATAATTTCTTAAATGCTGGAAAATTTTATTTGTAAATTTTTGGAAAATTTATTATGAGGTAAATATCAAATTGATTGCTGGGGAAATATGTAACTCTCATCAGTCAATGACAAATACATTTACATCACAGATTTTAATTATAAATAATTCATAAGTTATAATAGATGCACAGATATGCAAATAAGTCAATATTTTATAAGGCGTACACATTTAATTTTTAAAGAATTTTCTTTTCATTTGGATACTAAATTAATATCACTTTTATTCATCCATTTATAATAATGTTCAATATGTAATTGAAGTTCTTTGTGTGCCAGGAACAGTATGTGACAGAAAATAAGGATGAATATTTTGGATGGAGGAAACGGTTGTCATTTACTGATATAGGAAAAAATAAAAAGGGGGAGAAAGTAAGTTTAGGAACAAAGTGGAGAACTGGGCTTTGAAACCAATCACTTTGAGATATTTAAAATATCTCCAAATGGAAAGGAAATATCACTGAAGCAGTAGATGTATAAAAATTATAAGTGATAATAATCTGTTTATTGATACATTGATGACAGTATCATAATTTCACATTGACCTTAGTTTGTGTAATGGTTTCAGGTTACATTTTTATTTTCCTTGGTAAACCTTGCAAAAAAGAAAGGGGCATTTTTTGTTTAAATGTCAGATAAAAATCTCAGTATTTTGTTTTATTATCTATATTCAATAATGAGAACCAGAAGCAACTTATGATGGTTTATGGGGGGGAAGCACATTTTGTGATTATTGGCATTATGGAGCCTATATGGACATACAAAAAAAAAGCCTGTCTGGACAAACTAGGCCCTGACAATGGTGTATGTGATGGTTAATCTGGATTGTCAACCTTGACTGGATTATGAAATACCTAAGATTATGTGAATGTGGGTGTGTTGATGAGATGATTGGCTTATGTAATGGCAGATTAAAGGGGAAGTCCTGCCCTGAATGTGGCAGCACTGTTCTGATAGACACAGGACCTGGATAAAAAAGAGAAAGTTGTGTGAATGTATGCATGGGTCTTCCTGAGAAAAGTATGTCTGCTTTCACCTGGGATGTTGGCCTTCAGCTCTTCACTGGACTTTCACCATTATTTCTGTCTGGAGAGTTTCCTGGCCTGGGACTGCATTATTGGCTGTTCCTATTCTTCTTCTTTTTTTTTTTTTAGTGGTGCATTCTTTTTATTTATTGCTTTATTTATTGGTGCATTGTAATCATGCATCTTGATAGGTTTCAGGGTGGTAGAAGTATACATGCACACATCAATCATCACTCCCCCAATTCCTACTCCCATTCCCTCCCCCTTCCCTCCTTCTCGTGCTCAGCATAGTAGTTGACTTTGATAGTTTGTGCATGTACATCCTGTGCATTAGGGTGTTTCCCTCTTCCCCCCTCCCATTTCCCTCTGTTAAGTCGCCTTCTTTACTCATCTAAGGTTTTCTCCATCTTTGTTTGGAGTCCCTCCTACGCCCTATTCTCCCTATTAGGGAGAGTATCTGGTTTTTCACTTTTTGTGAAGGACTAAACTCACTTAGCATAATGTTCTCTAATTCCATCCATTTCCTTGTAAATGAAGAAGATCTTAGAAGATGGAAAGACCCCCATGCTCTTGGATAGGCAGAATAAATATCATTAAAATGGCCATTCTTCCAATAGTGATCTACAGATTCAGTGCAATACCCACTAAATTACCAAGGTCATTCTTCACAGACATAGAAAAAACAGTCCTTAAATTCATTTGGAGAAATAAAAAATCCAGAATAGCCAAGGTAGTTCTCAGCAACAAGAACCATTCAGGACGCATCACAATATCTGACTTCAAACTATACTACTGAGCCATTGTAATAAAAACAGCATAGTACTGGCACAAAAGCAGACACATAGACCAATGGAGCAGAATAGAAGACTCAGAGACAAATCTGCACACTTAAAGCCAATTGATTTTTGATAAAGGAGCCAAAAACATACACTGGAAAAAAGAGTTGGAAATAAACCCCACTTTCTCACCCTGCACAAGAGTCAATTCAAGATGGATCAAAGGCCTGGAAATTAGACCAGAGACCTTGCAGCTACTTGAAGAAAGCATAGGTCCAACTCTTCAACACATAGGTACAGGCAAAAACTTCCTCAACAAAACACCAAAGGTACAAGAAGTTAAAATAAGGATCAATACATGGGATTGCATTAAACTGAAGAGCACCTGCACAGCAAAGGAAACTATCAAAAACCTCAACAGAGAGCCAACAGAATGGGAGAAGATTTTTGTCAGCTACTCCTCTGATAGAGGATTAATATCTAGAATATACAGATAACTCAAGAAACTCACCACTAAAAACACAAACAACCCAATCAAAAAATGGGCAAGTGAACTAAATAGACACTTCACAAAAGAAGAAATGGAAATGTCCAATAAATGTATGAAAAAATGTTCAACATCATTAGCAACCAGAGAGATGCAAATCAAAACTACCCTGAGATTTCACCTAATACCAATTAGAATGGCAATCATTAAAAACACAAACAACAACAAATGTTGGGGAGGATGTGGAGAAGTAGGAACTCTAATACTCTGGTGGTGGGATTGCAAATTAGTGCAACCACTTTGGAAAACAGTGTGGAGAATCCTCAGAAGACTGGGAATGAACCTATCATATGACCCAGCAATACCACTTCTAGTTATCTACCCAAAAGAACTGAAACCAAACTACCAGACTAATGTATGCATACCTATGTTTATAGCTGCACAATTTACAATTGCCAAACTATGGAACCAGCCAAGATGTCCATCAATGGATGAATGGATTACAAAACTATGGGATATGTACACAATGTAACAATGTTATATGTTAATTCCATGTATAACTACTAGATTTAAAATTATGCTCAGTATGCCTTGACATAATAATAATTGGCACACTTCATGACCACACTGAACATTTCAAGTTGTTTTGAAAGCCATTCACAAGGAAGCTGTTCCATAGATGTTTGCTCATTGAAGTCCCTTTTTTCCTTCCATCTTTCCTTCCTTCCGTCATTCCTTCCTTCCTTCTTTTCTTTTTTCATTTAATCTGGGGGTGTTTTATCTCAAAGCTATACCCCCAGTCCTTTTTTTTTGTTTTGTTTTGAAACAGTGTCTCTTTAAATTGCTGAGTCTGGCCTCCAGCCTGCAATCCTCCTGTATCAACCTCCAAAGTACTGGGATTACAGAGTGTGCCACCATGCACAGCTATTGGTAATGTTTCTCTTTTGGTATAGGACTATAAAATGGAGTAAGCTACACCAAAAACTCCACTTTTAAAAAACATGTTATTATGCACTAAAATTTTGTTTAATAAGGTCGACCCTAAGTTATCTTTCCAGTTTATGTTCCTACATAATGCATGCTATTTATTTCAGAGTTCATAACCACTTTCTACAGCAAATGTTGAAAAGGACTTAATCTAATGTAATACTATTATGATGTGATTATTTAATAAATGTTAGAGCTATAGGGTGCATTTTTCATTAGATTTTTATGCTGCATACTTAAAACTACCATTTGCCTAGTTAAGAACAATGCATTTGGTGTCATGAACAACCATCTGAAATCCAGGAGAACTTTAATAATATAGAGTCATTTGTTTGGTAATAACAATCCATTCAGTTCATCTGCTTAGCATATAAATTAAAGAACATGGATCAAAGTGATTACTATAAATTGATTAGCTCTCTAGTGAGTGCAAATGCTACTGTGTTAGACTAACACTAGCATCTGCTACAAACAATAGCTTATAAAATTCATATATTTATTCAAATTCATTTTGTCAAGTTTGTATGTAACAACATATTCAATTTTAAATTATTTAAGCAATAATATTGTCATTAAAGGTAAAAAGCAGGAAGGTAATGCTAAGATACTTACAATTTCTAAAGATATTCATTAAATGCTAAAATATGCTTGTGACTCTTTTATCTAATTTAATTAAAATCATATTTAAAATGTATGTTTAGGACAAATCCTAAAACCTTAAGAAGTAGAACTTTGGTTAATCACAGAAATCAGAATTTTGTAATTAAATATATGACTTGTTTGAGAATGTTTTGTTAATTTATTAAATTTTGTAATATAGTTTTAAATATTTTCATCAGTTCACATTAAAAATATATATTTTACATTAAATGCACACATTATATAGAATATGTAATTAATTTGCAAATAATTTTTAACTGATAATTTTACCTAAACTCCGTGTAAATTCTCAAATTTCCTTTGCTTTGTTCTATACCTCTAATTCTTACAATCATTCTCCTTAAGAATATCCTTTTCTGCTGTACTTTATGATTAAAGGCTGAGTTACTACACACTGTACCTCAAAGGAACTAAAGACAGAGTGTAGTTTTAATTTGGTATGAAAATTTAAGTTATGTAAGTCACTTGCATTGGGCTCTTGAAGATCCTGACCTGGAGTGGGTTATACTGAGTATTGGTAAGTTGTATTTTAAAATTCTTAGATATTACCATATGAGAGGAAACCGAAGAGTTCATGTGAATCCAGTTTTTGTACCATTTATAAATACTTAAGGAATATTTTCCATGTGTCCGTCTCTCTCTACTTGGTACAGGGAATGCCAAAACAATAAATGAAAATCCTTATCATCAACAAATATAGAGTCTAGTTGCAGAGTCAAATGTAAGTAAACAATATTATGATATAAAAATGCAATAATAGTCAGGCATGGTGGTACACACTTGTAATCCCAGTACTTGGGAGGCTTGAGACAGGAGGATCATAGGTTTGTGGACAGCCTCAGCAACTTAGTGAGGTCCTCTGCCACTTAGGGAGAACCCTGTTTCAAATAAAAAATAAAACATGGCTGGGGACACAGATCAGAGGTAGAATTCCCCAGTACCACAATTAATTAATTAGTTAATTAATTATCAAAATGCAATACTAGAAAAAGCAGAAAGCATAGAAGATAGTCACCAATTTTTCCAATGAATGTGGACCAATATACAGATATGTACTCACAGACAATATAAAGTTTAAGGTAAGTAGAATTTTATTGATTAATTATTGGGTACAAGGTCTAAGTGACCACTCATGTGGGAGCCTAAGCTCTTGTTCAAAAGAAAAATGCCCAAAGGATTATCAGTCTGGCTAGAGCAGAATCAAGAAAGCATTGTGTGGATCAAATTTGCCATGGATAGATCATAGGATTGCTGTAGTTTTAATTTGCATCTCCCTGATTGCTAATGATATTGAACATTTTTTCATATATATATTGGCCATTTATATTTCTTCTTGTGTGAAGTGTCTATTTAGTTCAATTACCCAGTTTTTTATTGGGTTATTAGTTTTTTAAGTGTTAAGTGTTTTAAGCAAATTTTTGTATTCTAGATATCAGTCATCTATCAGAGGAATAGCTGGCAAAGATATTCTCCAATTCTCTAAGCTATCTCCTTAGACTTTTGATGGTTCCCTTTCATTAGCAGAAACTTTTTAGTTTAATGCTGACCCATTTATTAATTTGTGTTTTAATTTCCTGAGCTTTGGGGATCTTATTGAGGATGTTGCTACCTATGCCTATATGTGAAATAGAAAGAGATGAAAACCTTCCAAACTCCTTCTACAAGGCCAGTATCACCTTAATACGAAAAGTGAATAAAGATTCCTCAAGAAAAGAGAATTACAGACCAATATTCTTGATAAATAGAGATGTAAATTCTAAACAAAATACTAATGGTACACATTCAAACTTTTATCAAGAAAATTGTACACCATGACCAAGTTGGTTGCATTCCAGGGATGCAAGGCTGGTTAAACATATGCAAATCAAAACATGTCGTTCACCACATAAATATAAGGAAAAAACTACATGATCATCACAATAGATGCTGAAAAAAAATTTGACAAAATCCAATGCGCATTCTTATTAAAAATACTGCAGAAAATTGGAAAAGAAGGAATTTACCTCAATATTTTAAAGGCAATATACAATAAACCCAAAGCTAAAATTATAATGAATGGGGAAAATCTGTGAGAAATTCCATTAAAATCAGGAGCAAGACTATTACCACTACTTTTTATTATAGTACATGAGACTCTAGCCAGAGTTATTATGCAAGAGAAGGAAATCAAAGAAATACAAATAGGAAAAGAAGAAATGAGATTATCTCTATTTGCAGATGACATAATCTTATACTTAGAAAACCTAAAATCTCAACCAAAAGACTTTGAGAGATGATTAACAAATTCAGCAAATATCAGTATACAAAACCAATCTAAAAAATCAGTAGCTTTTCTATACGCCAACCATTAATCCACTGAAAAAGAAATCAAGAAAACAGTTCCTTCCCAATAACCTCAAAAACAATAAAATATCTTGTAATAAATCTAACCAAGGAGGTCAAAGACCTCTACAATAAAAATTATAAAACACTAAAGAAAGAAATTGAAGATCTTAGAAGATGGAAAGATCTCCCTTGCTTTTGGATAGGCAGAATAAATATTATCAAAATGGCCATTCTACCAAAAGTGATCTACAAAGTCAATGCAATCCCTACCAAAATACTAATGTCACTCTTCTTGGAGCTAGAAAACTACGTCCTAAATTTCATATGGAAAAAAAAAGACTCAGAATCAATTCACAGCAATAAAAATCATGCAGAAAGTATCATAATACCTGACTTCAAATTATATTACAGAGCTAAAGTATCAAAAATAGCATGGTATTGGCACGAAAAACAGATATATAGACCAGTGGAACAGAAGAGAAGATATAGAAACAAATCCACACACTTATAGTCAATTCATTTTTGACAAAGGTGCCAAAATCATAGATTGGAGAAATCAGACTTTTCAACAAATGGTGTTGGGAAAACTGGTTATCCATTTACAGAAAAATGGAATTAAATTCCTATCTCTTACCCTGTACAAGAGTCAACTCAAATTGGATCAAAGACCTGGAAATTAGACCAGAGACTTTGAAATTACTGCAGGTGGGCATAGGTCCAACACTCCAACCTATATCATCTCTAATGATAAGAAGGTCACTAATATGAACAACATGGCTAGTTAAAATTTTTCAAATTTATTGAATCATCCCCAATTATTAAAATAAGAAAAATAAAAATAATGCAAAAATGTATAATTTCTGATTGAATTTTTTCTAGTAACTCCTGTATATGTATGAACATTTTTATTTTCTGTTGATTTCTCAGTTAATGAAACCCAACATTAGCTGTATGGACACAAAATACTCAAAAGACTATATTTTCGAGACTCCTAATGATTATGTCCATATAATCACATTATTATCAATGAGATGTGAGTTTCTTTCACAGGAGAGGGTGTGATTTCCTTATCTTTTCTCAAAGATTTACCTAGAACACTAAAGGTGTCAAAAACTCCAGTTGTCTTCCTGGTCCAAGAAGGTGGAGTTTAACCTTCACAAAGGAGAGCAAGTACAACTAGAATTTATAAAAATCTTAATGAATATTTTAAGCCTCGGTGTATTTTATAGACTGCTTCCCTCCAAATGTTTTTTATGAAAAAGAATAAAATTTTGAACATGTACATGCCTCAGACTTTAGATTTTCTGTCAAAATGGCTATAGCTATTCAGACATGATAGCATCCCATGTGTTTGATAAAATCGCATTCAAGAAGTGGGAGAATCTAAAATGTGCAGATCATATCATACTAGGTTATAAAATATACAGGATTAATTACACCATACTAAAGCATTGATATTGACTTGCAATTTTACATAAGAGATGGTAGAAAAAAGGAATAGATCAATTTAGGAAAATTCTCAAAAATTATTTATGGCGAGAAAAGGCACTACAGGAATCAGAAATTCCCGATCACACTATACATTGTCAGTTACACAATGGACAGTAGTATCAGTCAAATGAATAGGCTTTTTGGGTATGTAAAAATAACATACCTGCTTCAGGCCAAATGATTTTCCAGATAATATATGGACACAATTAGAAATACCTCCCTCTGATGATTCATGGATTCATGCACTGTTTAATATGTAATATAGTGCAATAGAAGTTTTATCCACACTTAAAAATACAAATTTACAGCTTTGAATATGAATCAATGAGTCTTCCATATAATCCATTTTATCAGTCTGATTAAATGGTACATAGAGAGCAACTTTTGAAGAGTTGCAGGTTCAAGTTTATGCAACTGTTGTTGAACCTTCAGAGATTCACTGAGCTCATTCATATAGAACAGGAAACACTCATTTGGCCAATTGAGTCAGTTAAGAAATTCAATTGTTCTCCTATATCTTATTCCCCTCTTCTGAGCAGACCTGGGAATAACACTTTATGTTTTGAGTGAGGCCAGGTGTCTCATTTTCATCAATTAGTTGTGACCTATGTTTTAACTGTGGAGCAAAGTATTAACTTAGGTTAAAAGTTGGTCCAAATTTATATTCCCATACTGTGGAAACTGCCAAAATTAACTTAAAAAAGTTATATAGCCAAAAAATCAAAATGTCATAGACCATAGAGTCACTAAATGAGGGACAGTAGTCCTAACAAGCCAACAGACATTTTTTTAGTACAAAATATGTTGTTATGTTTAGCCGTAGCAATTGGAGGGGTAGTTTTTATAAAGAGTTCAAAACAACATGTAGATTCAAGGGTTCATATAACTCTGAAAATAGTAAATATCATTCAGTTTGTTTCTAAAACCACAGAACTCTAAATAGTATTGTGCCACAGAAGTCAGGGATAATAACACACATACACATATACACACATACACATACACACACACACATTCTCACATGCAGATATACACACACATACACACACATGTACACATACACACATATACACATACACACATATACACACACACACACATATACACACACATACACAGAGGTATTTTTGAAGTTGATGATAAGCAGAGCCAAAATATTTTTAGTCAGTACAAATTTGATGTATCTTTGTCATTAAACATTAAATGCTGTGACTTTAAGGATTATTTTTAATGTTTTATATAGAAAATCTGACATTTCTTAACAAATACCACATTAACATTTGCGCAGCCCATTGTTAAGGTCTCTGAATGTGAACAAATAAATAATACATCAGGAGTCATATTAGTTTGTTTCAGCTGCCATAACAGAATACCACAGACTGGTTTAAACAACAGGAGTGTGTTCTCTGATAGTTCTAGAGACCAAAGGTCCATCAGGTGAGGTCTTTCTCCTCTGCTTGCAGATGGTGACTTCTCACTGGGTCCTCTGTGCGTCAGGCTGAGGAAGTGAGATTTGTGGCCTCTCTGTCTCTTTTTCTAAGGACACTGGCCCTTTGAGATTAGAGCCCTTCTATTATGACTTCATTTAACCTTAATTATCTCCCTACACGTCCTATCTCCAGAAACAGTCACATTGAGAGTTTGGATTCAACAGATGCATGCTGAAAGCACATATTTCATCCAGAACATGAGCATTATACTAGCAGAATTCCCTCCTTCAGTAAGTAAAACTACATTAAGGGTGGACAATATACACCTCTCCTAACTGCATAAACCCAAACCCCACTTTTTGTTGTGGTTATTTTTAATCCAAAGGACTTTACCTTTCAGATCATGGTCCAGTAGGCTGTGACTGTCCTTTGAAGGCATGTGCCTTCTCTCAGATGGGTTCTGAACTCACCTTATGCTACTGCTCTTTTAACACCTATCACTTCTTCTACCACCAGAAGACTAAGGAAGTTTTATAGCACAAGATTCTGAAATGTGTAAGAACAGAATCATGACAAAATTAATTCCAATGTATCTCTGTGTTTGAGGTTAACTAATCTATCCTGCTATGATTTATTTTTCACAAATCTTTAATGAAATCAAATGCCAACATTTAAGTAATTCAATAATAGTATGCCAACATTCAGATATCCTAAATTCTACTATAGATTCTCTCCTCTTTCAAAATTTTGAAGCAGAAATTAAATGTGAAATTTTCCTTGGGAGGTAAAATCCAAACAA
The DNA here is from genome assembly GCA_004027185.1 of Glis glis. NCBI lineage: Eukaryota > Metazoa > Chordata > Mammalia > Rodentia > Gliridae > Glis > Glis glis. The sequence continues at coordinate 33,595 of PVJS01000672.1, read as the reverse complement.
AAGATCAAAATTCTAAAACACAAATATATAGAAATTAAAGTCCAAAATAAAATTGTTTTGCCTTATGAAAGTTCAAAATATTAATGTAAAACAGTGATCCCCTTTGGATTCTTATTTTACTTAGTCTAAAAGGGTGGATTCTCAGTGCCAAGGTGGATGTGTGTGTTACATATGGCTGAGGTATCTTTCTATTGAAATAGCTGTTGCATCCTGGGCCCTATGCATGATGTATTATTTCAATACTAAGCTGCTTTAGTGTGTCTTTTTTTTTTTAAGTCCAAAGTAATAATGTGACACATGGATGCATGGCACTGTGCTCACATCTATTAAACTTAGAAGCCAGCAAATTCCAAGAGAAAGCTATTATTTCAAGCTTTCTTAAGATGAGTACATCAAGATATAAAGAAATGAGAGCACAGGCTCATTGTGGTAGAGGGATAAGGGATTGTTAAAGGAAATAATGATTACACATTTGCCAGATGACATCCCAGCCCTGCTGTTGTCAATAGTCCACTACTTGGAACAAATTTTTAATTGGAAGAAGTTTTCCATTGCATATAGAACTATGACTACAATATATTGAGACTTCATCTTAAAGGGTTGATAGCTAAGAAATATTATCTAAGAGTCATTTGCCTTCTCACAAAGTCAAAAATGAACTATGACAGTAAAATTGAGGTGTTTATTTTCTTTATATGTACTTCAACCTTATTGTCAATTTTTTTCTTATTTCTTATTTAAAACACAAGTTGTCTAACATAGGTTGTATGGTAATTCATTGTAATTTTTATTTGCATTTCCCACCCCAGTTAAATCAGTTAGATGGCTATTATTAAAACAGACTAGCACAAAAAATAACAAAATTTGGAAAGGATGTGGAGGAAAATGAACCTCTGTACACCCTTGGTGGAAATGTAAATTAGTATGGACACATGAGAACAGTATGAATTTTCCTCACAAAATAAAATAGAACTACCATATGATGTAGATAGCCCACTCGTGTGTGTGTGTGTGTGTGTGTGTGTGTGTGTGTGTACCCAAAGGAAAATATCCAATGAGAATCAATTTAGCATACCAAAGAGATACCTACATTGTAGCCCAAGTTTATTGCGGCACTCTTCGCAATGATTAAGATATAGAGTCAGCCTAGATGCCCATCAACAGAAGAACAGATAAAGAATATATGGTATATATACACAATGGAGAAATATTCAGTTGTAAAGAACAACAAAAAAGTCCTGTTATTTGCAGGAAAATGGATGAAATTGAAGGAAATCCTTTAAAAACAAAGTAAGCCAGACACAGAAAGACAGGTACTGAATGTTGTTCTTCATATGTGAAATCTAAAACCAAAACAAAAAAATACATTTGGCTTGAAAGTAGAATAGAGATTACTAGAGACTGGGAGGGGCTCAGGATGTGGGCAAGGGTGGAAGAGGGTGGTTGGATATAATCAATGAGCACTGTATATATGTATGGAGATATCACTTACACTGAAACCCATTAATATGGATAATTAATATGTGTTAAAAATCTAACACTGAATTAAGTATTTGATTTCCCTGACAATAACACCAGAGGTCTCTTACAAGTGTTCATTCTCTGTTTTATGACACAAAGCTGCTTCTGCTGTGAGACCAGGTTTCTGAGGACATTTCCTGTATCACTGCAACTTCACTTCAGCTGGATAAACACCTCTGAGGCTCTTGTGATGTGGCACTGCTGTGGATGGCTGTGGGTAAGATCAAGACCCATCCTAGGGCTTTGAGATCCTAGAAATAATGATTTTCTCAGATTTGAATGCTCCATTCTCGGAGTCATATTTTATTCTGCTACATTTTCTTTGTTATAACTTTTCATTTTTATTTTTGTTATATCATTTATTCTCCTCTACCTTCCTCTGATTCTCTTATACCAGCAGTGCTTGGGCCAGGTTGTACAATTTAACCTGCTTACATCAGTTCCTATCATTCTCTTACATCTACCAGTAGGGCTGACATCATTTGAATAATTACACTGCCTTCTTTCTCTGACTTTTCCTTTTCTCCCTGGCCCAGACATTCATTTATCTAAGTATTTCTTAATCAGTGATTTATGAGACTGCAAAAGCATCTTCTGTTTAAATAAACTGTATTGATGCCTATTTTTCTCAATTGGATAAAACCCATCCAGGAGATATTCTATAAAACCAACTTCATATTGGAACAGCATTTGCTATTATTCTGCCAGGAATAACTTTAAGATATAACTAGACTCATTCTCTTATGCTACTTTATAATAATAACAGTAATATATATTATATGTACTTAAATGCCCACATGCATACCTTTGTGAGCTCAGGCAAATGTAACTAAAATAGAACACACACACACACAAACACACACACTCACACACACGCACACACACAGAGTTATCCCCTGTCCCTTGTTATCCAAGAGGGATTGGTTCTAGGACTCCTGCAGATACCCAAATTCAAGAATATTCAAATCTGTTATATAAATGGTATAGTATTTGCATTTAACCAACCTACAGTTTCTCATATGCCTTAACACATACCGAGATTACTTATAATACCAAATACAACATAGATACTACTTAAGTCATTATACTTTTTAGCTGTATGTAGCCTCAGAACTAATTTAAATTATAGATAATTTCTTGAAAAATATTCAATTTATCCATTTAAATAGAAATTTACAATATAGACTTGGGTTAATTCAAATAATTGAAGAATCATCAACTTCAACTACGCTATTTGTCCCATCACATAATTGTTTTTATTGAGATAAAATTAGTTTACTGCCTAATTTGAGGGATTGTTATAGCTCTGTGAAGTCTGTATTTATTTATGTAATGGTGTTGGCCTATTATTTCCTAATTTATAGCATTTTATTTATTTTGACAATGGGGATAGAATCCCGGAGCATTCTACCTCTAAGCTAACCCCCAGCCCTTTTTAATTTTTATTTTGAAACAAGTTCTCACTGAATTGCTGAAGCTGGCCTCAAACCTGCAATCCTCCTGTCTCAGCCTTCCAAGTATTAGGATTACAACCAGGCACCATCATGCCTAGTTACAGCATATTTATGAGAATTTATGAGAGATTTAAAAAATGTAGCAGGTGCAACTTTATTTTTAATTACAAACATTGGGAATCATAACTTGAATTTTTTCTTATTTTTATATGAACAACTAGAAACCCCAGAGTCACATTAACGTTCTGTATCTCTAATGTGTATATCACCTAGTCATACCTGAAATTATCATTATCATTTGTATTATCATTAACTGGGGAAAAAAAGAGCTATGGTCATAATACTAATTACATTAGTAGTAATAGGCATTAATAAATCTCTTATATCAAGCAATAAACTTAAGCTGATATCTTTTGGTTCTAATTTTGTTTATGAATAATTTTATCATGTCACTATCGTATCATTATCATTTTTTTTTTTTTTTGCGGTACCAGGGATTGAACCCAGGGGTGTTCTACCTCTGCGCTACACCCCCGGCCCTATTTTTTATACTTTATTTTGAAACCGGGTCTCAAGAAGTTGCGGAGGGCCTCACTAAGTAGAGAGAGAGAGAGAGAGAGAGAGAGAGAGAGAGAGAGAGAGAGAAACAGGGAGAGAGAGAGAGAGCGAGCTGAGGCCGGCCGCGAACCCGGATCATCCGGTCTCCGCCTCCCAAAGTACTGGGATTACAAGTGTGCGCCACCACGCCCGGCTATATCATTATCATTTTATATCAGTATTTTATAAACAATGGAATATTCCCTGAAATAAAAAGCAAAATAAATTTGAAAGGCATTTTATTTTTCTCAAATATAAATACAATGCCGGCGTTAAAAAATTCGTATCTTCAGGCCAGCACTATTACTTATAGTACCTAATGGTTACTTATTGCAAAGGTGCTTCCCAACTGAAGATCTTGTGGATTTAGTTTAAAAACTATAACCTCAGCCAGGTGTGGTGGCGCACATTTGTAATCCCAGTACTTGGGAAGCTGAGACCAGAGGATCGGGGTTCGCGGCCAGCGTCAGTTACTTAGTGAGGTCCTCTGCAACTTAGTGAGACCCTGTTTCAAAATAAAGAATAAAAAATAGGGCTGGGGCATACCTCGGAGGTAGAATGCCCATGGGTTCAATCCCTGGTAGTGCAAAAAAAAAAATTGAAACTTATAATCTCCTTGAGGGAAGCTTACTTTTGTCTCCACAGAGACTATCATAGTTGACTTGCGCAAATAAGCTGGCAATCTCTTGACACTCTTAACAAAAGAGTAAATGGGTCTCAGCAATTTATTTTAGGCCTCAGCAGAAATTGCTGAATGAAAGGGCAAAAGGCCAGCTAAAATTAAAACTGCATCCATTATGTTAGAATCCTGATTCAACAGGAGAATGAGAAACCAAAAAGACAAAAATCGATCCTTCTCAAATGAATGAAGGCTCAGGAGCCCCTAATAAAGCATGGTTCTATTAATTCAACTGAAGTCTCTGTTAGGCAGAAATAATTTCAGTTTAACATGTTCAATAATGCTTTATTTAACTGCCTCCCCTAGAATACTTGTGATCAAAACCTGAAGTGTTTGAAACGCTCAACAGTTATGTCTGCTGTGCTGTTGCCTCAGAGGTCACACAACGACCTTGCCGACCAGGGCCCTATATGTGTCTATTGCCATAAACATTCTCACTTGCTGGGAGAAGGTAATTAGAAGGTTTCTCTGATGAGGATGTGGGTTCTTCCAGCAGAGGTCTGAGGCTGCTCTGCTAAAGGATTTATGAATTAAATTTGCCCGCTGAGCTGCAGCAAAGGTGACAGAATCTCTAGCTTACAACCATGTTTTTAATTTAGACATGTTATGCATGGCCAGAAACAACAACAGCCATTTCCTTTCTACAAGCTTTATTACTTATAAATCATGACCGTACCACGGCTGCATTAATTTGAAGAGATGAATAGATAACAGTGCCAAAACTATTTTCTTTACTTCTTAATCTCCAAAGATGCAGAAATAAGCAAACTCGTATTTTATAATTTTTTTTACATAAAAGTATTTGGTGAAGTTGAAGTATTTAGATGGTGAGGGACCATCACTTTAGTTAAAAAGGCGTCAGAATTAAAAAGTGATGATTGAAAGAGCAGAGAGATAGCAAGATGGAGGAATACTGCAAGTATCATACAATGTTAATGCTATAATCTATGTAGCAGTTAGATGGATGATTACTGTTCACTTCTGTCCAATTTTCTGTATGCTGTAAATTTTTCGTAATAAAATGCAGGCAAATACATGCTGGAACAGATTTTATACATGTATATAAATGTACTAAGATAAATTTTGTGGTTGCTAATTACTCCTAGAAAATGGAAAACAAATTGAGTTAATCTCCAATGTGCTATTTATATTTTGCAGGTATTTGGAAATTGGAACTCTTTATGTATTTAGTAAGACTCTGAATCTTAGCTCTTTGTAGTGCAAACCAATCCTGCTCATTTTAGGAAGTTGAATGCCAGTTGGCATAACTGAACCATTTGTTAACAGCCCTCAAAGTTGATTACCGCCTCTCATCCTAATATAGTACATACTAGTCAATCCGAATGATGGTTAAATATAAAACATCTTCCTTTTGAGTATCAAGTTGTTACCACAAGATGGTGATAGCCATACACTGCCTTGCGTTTTGCTCTCCCTTTTTCATTTTCTTGTGATAGTTTAAATTAGTCACTCTTACCACAGGGTTTTAAGTAAATTCCAGTTAGTGTACTGTACAAAAGATATTAATCAAATGTCTGGAGTGTGGTTGGGAATTCCATTAGTAGATAGTACCTTAGAACTACTAAGATGATGTTCTACTTAGGAGGAAGGGAGTATTGACTAATGGTGTTCTGGAAGCTTAGAACTGTGCAGATACATGATTCAAGAAAAGTTGATTCTTTTTTCTGATATAAAATGGTGATGTAGTGATAATATTTCTATAATTTTTCTAGGACAAAAAAATGGTTTTTGCAGAAGTTGATACAACAGAGTTTGACGTTTAAGCATGGGAACATTGGGGTCAGCGAAGCTAAACTTGAAGCCCCCTTTGCAGCTCAGCTCAGTGACTACAGATGAGACCCCCACCTAAGACTCAGTTTTCTCATATACGATGTTGAAATAATGGTATCTTTCTATTTCTCAGGATCATTTTGAATTAACCAGTAACATTATTCATATTACATACATCCCATAATGCCTGTTAAGTAGCAAGAAATCAATAATAATGATAATTTTAAAACAAAAATAATCACTAACTATACTTTGAGTAATTAATAAAAGCAGATATCCAAAACAAGATGCTGTTTTCTTTAAAAGTAAGCATTGTAAATATCATTTTGAATTCAGAATGTAGTAACACTATATAAATTGATATTGTTAATAAAATCTCTTTTCATAGCTGCACAAAGCTCTGGGAAACCTATTACATTTGTACAGAGAGTTATTTTAAAAATAATAGTTGCTATGAGGAATGAGGTATCTAATTCTTCTGGGAGGTATGGTTCCCTGAGAAAAATAGTTCATTGCAATAGTGGCTGGATTTATGTTTGAAAATACATTTATTTCCTTAGGAACTATATTATTTGTACAAAATGATGCTATTTTTATTAAAAATAACAAAACAACAATACTATATGTTTTAAGTTTGTCTTACATAGAAACAAATGCGTATTTAGGAATCAGTGAAGATCCACATTAAAATTACTAATAGTTATTTCTGCAGATTTGAATGGAATAAGATATCAGTATAGGAATTTTGTAGCTGACATCAAATATTTTAACAAGGTGAAGTTATTTAACCAAGATAAAGGTTGTCCCTGGAGATGGGATAAAGAAACATAGGATTGAGTACTTCAGTACCAAAAATGTATCTTTCTCACACACACAAAAATTATAAGAATGTATTCATATATAGTCATAATAGGCAGTAAAGTACAGTAGAAATTCATAAAATAAGATTTGCAAAGCATAAAATTTGATTGTATGTTTGATATTAGATTATTCATAAAGATTGTTTCAGTGATTAATGACATGTAATTGTATTATGAAGCAAAATAAAATAAATGCAAGAAATATTTACAAACACGAATGTATGCATTAAGATGTAATATTTTAAAAATTGGTACATGTTAGACATTAGAAAAATATAATTTTCATCTTCAGTTTAAGGAAGATTGCCCACTTTGTGATTTTTTTTTAGTGTTAAATTTTAAGTTATGGGCCGGGCATGGTGGCGCACACTTGTAATCCCAGTACTTTGGGAGGCGGAGATTGGAGGATCCGGGTTTGCGGCCAGCCACAGCTCTCTCGCTCTCTCTCTCCCTGTCTTTCTCTCTCTCTCTCTCTCTCTCTCTTTCTCTACTTAGTGAGGCCCTCCGCAACTTCCTGAGACCCGGTTTCAAAATAAAGTATAAAAATAGGGCCGGGGGTGTAGCACGGAGGTAGAACGCCCCTGGGTTCAATCCCCGGTAACGCAAAAAAAAAAATTAAGTTATTTGTATATTTTACATATTAGTCCTCTTTCAGAAAATTAGCAGGGAAAGAACGTCTCCCATTCTGTTGGCTCTCTCTTCAGGCTATTAATTGTTTCCTTTGCTGTGAAGATTATTGAGTCTCATTTTTATTTTTTGAGCTCTGGGGGTTGTATTGAGGAAGTCTCTATCAATGCCTATATGTTGGAGAGTTGGTTCTATGATTTCTCCTAGTAATTTCAAAGTTTTTGGTTTAATTTCTAGGTCATTGATCAAACGTGAGTTGATTTTTGTACTGAGTGAGAGAAGTTGAGCTATAATTTAATCATTCTACATAAAGATATGCAGTTTTTCTGTCACCATTTGTTGAAAAGGCTGTATTTTCTCCAGTGTATGTTTTTGGATCCTTTGTAAATAATCAACTGGCTTAAGTGTAAGCATTGTTTCTTTATCTTATGTTCTATTCCATTGGTCTGTGTGTCTGTTTTTGTGTGAATACTGTGTTATTTTTTGTTACTATAGTTCCGTAAAATAAGCTGAAATAGATATTGTGATGCCTCCAGCATGGTTCTTATTGCTCAGAATTATTTTGAGTATTCTCAAAATCTTTCATTCTTCCATATGAATTTTAGTACTGTTTTCTAGCTCTGTGAAGAATAACATTGGTATTTTGATAGAGATTGCATTAAGTCTGTATATCATTTTGGTAGGCTTGTCATTTTTACAATATTTACTCTGTCTATCCAGAACAATGGAAGTCTTTCCATCTTCTAAGATGCTCAAATACTTTCTTTAGTATTTTATAATTTTCATTGAAGAGGTCTCTTACCTCTTTGTTTATGTTTATTTCTAAGTATTTTATTTATTTTTAGGCTATTGTGAATGGAATTGTTTTCCAGATTTCTTTTTAAGTAGATTCATGGTTCAAAAATTTCACCACACACAGTTCTCTTAACATTTTAATGAATTACAGAGATTCTCCTGCATTTAAAAAAAAAGTTAAATTTCTAACAATGTCCCATTCTTTAAATGGATTAGAACTTTTGATTTTGTACTAGTTATTGAACCCAGGGACATTCTACCTCTAAGTCTTCAGTTCTATTTCTTTTAATTTGAAAAAGCGTCTTCCTAAGTTGCTGATGTTCTAGCTAACTTGTTGTGGCTGGCCTCAAACCTGCTATTCTCCTTTCTCAGCCACTCAAGTACTGGGATACACCTGGATGAAAGAAAATACTTAAAATAGTAAACTTTTTATTTTGAATCTTTGCATCCATATTACTAATGAATTTTTAGCTAAAGTATCTTTTTGCATTAATTTCATTAGACATTTTCATGTAGTTATTTAAGTTTATCAAATAAAATGGAAAACATTCACCATTTTCTCTGTATTCTAGAATTGTGCATAATGATATGATAAATAAGCAAATATATACATAGATAAAAACTTTAGACTTAATAGTTATTAATCATAGAAATGTCTTTATTATATACACATACATTTAAAACCTATGTTATCTATATTATGTAAAACTATTCATTATGTAAATGCATATTTACATATATAATGCGATTTTCAATTTTTAATATATGCTGTATATTTATATATATATTATACATGCATACTTATTTATATAAAATTTATATGTACATAAAATATTTAAAGGTTGTAGCTTTAATCTCCCAAGGTCCTTGGCCCTGGTGATAGTTCTGAGGTTACTATTTGACTTTCAAAATTTTTCCTACAGATATAGGCCTATATTTTACATGATCCTAAATTATGTTCCATTTCATTTTTATATATACATATATTTTAGGAAATCCCATTTATTATTCATGTGGCTTCTGTATTTTTTTGGTGCATTGTAATCATACATCTTGATGCAGTTGAGGGTGATGGAGGCATACATGCACACAGCACTCCTTGAGCCCTCCCCCAGTTCCCACCCCACTCCCACACCCTCCCCATGCTCAGCACAGTGATTGACTTTGATAAGTTTGTGTCTGTACATCATGTCCATTGAGGTGTTTCCCTCTTCAAGTCTTCCTCCCCCTCCTATCTCCCTCAGTTAGGTCCCCTCCTTCACTCCACTAAGGTTTAAAATATTTATATAAAGTAGTACATGCTATCTTTATCATCTTTTAAAAATCTACACATTTGTGATTATGTTGACAATCTAGTTTCTAAATTTGTTATAGATTTCTTACTAGAGAAAATACTTTATGTTTTAAAATAATTTATTAAATCAACAATTAATTGTTTATTTATTCTTCTGTTTATATTATAGTTTATTTTTTCTGAGTGTGTGCTGAATCTTCTGGAATTATTTAAGTTTTTTTTCCTAAAAGTATATTATTTCTGATAGGAATATACTTTGTGTTGGTCTAATTACTTTAAAAACTTCAGCTATCAAGAATTTTTTTCAGTTATTTCCTTTTTCTACATAATTTATTATGTTTGAGGCTGTGTGTGTGTGTGTGTGTGTGTGTGTGTGTGTGTGTTACTAAAAATTAAATCCAGGAGTTTGCTAACTCTGAGCAGCAACTCTGGGGTCTCCTGAGAAGTACCCTAGTCCCTTTTTAAACCAATTATCAATGTATCTCCAATAGGCCCACCTCTTAAACATTCCACCACCTCATCACTGGAATATTATGGACATAATTTCCAACAAATAAACCTTTGGAAAACAAACCACATCCAAACTACAGCAGTATCCATTTTTGTCTCAAATAGTACCTTTTCTTTTAAGTTTCAAATACATATGATTTCAAATATATATGGAGTTCAAATGTATATGAATATATATGGATTTTCTTATACTATAACAGTGATATCTTTAAGTGTAAAGTACAATATTGTCCCTTGATTAAGAAAAGGACAAATTGCCAAGTGATGTGTGCACTTATTAATGTATTGCTTTGAACCTCACCTAGATGTATCATTACAATGCAGCAATAGAAGTATGAAAAAAAGAAAAAAGACAACCTGGACTGGCTGGTGATATATAATGTACTACTTAGTTTGATAACCCTGTTGTGGCAAGTGGTACAAGCATTTCTATGTTTTGAGAATTTATACCTTGCTTAAACAGCTATGCAGAATGATTTGTCTACAAGATGTAAAAACCAAACTAGTAACCTTTGCCCAGGTCATCTTGAAAGCAAGCTTCCTCCCATTGGCTGGATTGTTTCTGGTCCAATGATGAAGTGTGTCCTGTATGACTAAGAAAGCAGTCTGGACAGCCATGCCTATACATTTTTTGGGAAATTGATGTTTGCCTGTGTTTTTCTTCCTGGTTCTCTACCAAATCCTCCACTTTGATTTATTCATGGAATTATGAATATTCCATGAAGGGTCTTCGAAGTGCTTCTCTTTACAGACTTTGAGTAGTCAATTGATACATCTTCCCATTAATTTGAGCTGATAAAATTGCTATTTTGAGGTAGAAAGAAGTGTATAGCTTCAATCAATATCGTTATGCATGGGATGTGTATTCTTCAGGAAGAATTTAAAATAGAAATAAAAAGTAAATATGTCACAGTCCCTCTGAATTCCTAATTATTCTACATTTAGGTTGTTGTTGTGAATCAGACACTAGCTATGTACCGCATCATGTATTTTCAGTATCACCTGTTTCCTGAAGGCTTTGACCAACTGGATTAAGCTTCAACCTAATCACATCTCATGTCTGCCCAGGCCATGGCTGTAACATATCGAATCTTTTTTATTTTAATAAATGCAATGTTTCACTTTCTCCAGTGGGGAGTTGTTGCCACTTAAGGGAACTTTTAGACTTCATGGGAATGTGAACTAAAAGTAAATTCTTTCCACTTTCTTTTCTTCATAAATGATCATGAAACACAATTTCCAGGATCTAGTAGACATGCTTAATTTAAATAATACATCATCATATTGTCTTTACCCTTCTCTTGATTCATTGCTTTTATTTCTCATTCCTCCATATTGAAATTGTCCTTCCTAATAAATTAATACTTTAAAAATCCTCTGCCTCAGGATTTGCTTTGTAGAGAATTCAAGTCCCAATATTATAGCAATAAAATTAAACTATTTAAACATGGATGGATGGGGATTTTCTGAAATAGTTACCTACTGGAAGTCATCACAATGAGATACTGCTTTGCATGTCTAATGTTTAACATGATCATTTTCGAGGTTAATCTCCTATTCAGGTGCACTAATGATTTTATTTAAAATATCCATTTCTTTTGTATTCACTGCAAATATTGAGCTAGCTCATTATTGTGAGCTTTAGCATTGATTTTAGCAGATAAGAATGGCTCTATAATACTTCCAGTGAAGAATAATCAGGACACATTCTATGGTTAATGGGACCTCCCTCAACAGGAGTTTGGAATATCAATTAATAAAGTGGAACAGATCATATAAATTACATTGTTAAATATTGTCACTTATACACAAATCAATCCAATAAGGGAAAATTACCATCAATTTGCAAAATGAAATATTAAACTGAGTGAACATTATGATCTTTTAATTCAGATGCCAATATGTAGTGGAAAACATTCCAAAATCCTTAACCATTTTGAAGTTAATACAATAATTTTTAAATCAACATAGAAAAATATGTTTTAACCACAAATTAAAATATTTTAAACTGTGATGAATTTGACAGAGTAGATATTTAAACATGTCATAAAACTTCAATTTTTATTTGAATTGAGTATAGAATGACAAGGTTTTTCATTGCAAAAATAACTTCTCTTTTACACAGTTTGAAGTATGAAGCATTTCTGGCATGGCATGTTTATTGAGTGTACTTATAGTATACATTATTATTCCTTGGATGCTCAATTAATTTTAATAGAAAAACAGATCATTCTTCCATAACAGATAAATCAATCTTAACAGGACTTTTTATATGTGTTGCGCCCGCGCAGCCTGGACCGAGTCTCTGCGGAGGGTGTCGGGATTGATCACACAGGGACACAAGTTTGAGGTTGAAGGCTCACAGTTAATACTGCCGCCCGACTTTATTTAGCCCAGTCCTTATATACCTTCCTAGAGCATCAGAAAAAGATACAAGGTCCTTTCACCATACAATGTTAACATTTGTCTGGGC
>PVJS01000672.1:0-20894 GCA_004027185.1 Glis glis | reverse complement strand
TCTCTCCCCTTCCCGGGTCAAGTCTCTCCTCTGAGAACATTTAGCTGTTGTGAAAAACACAGCACACTTATCAGCAGGTCTCAACCTGCACCTTTGGTTGAGCTTGTACCTCTCAGGGCTATATCTACAACTCTAAACCAAGGACATAGCTCGCGACAATATGATTGTTCATGTGTCAACTTCAGATCTGATGGAGTTATAAACATGCTATTTCACCTGATGTCCATCTCCTTAAAGCTAATATTTGGAAAAGGTGATCTTTAGTTAAAGCTGTGAGTTACTCATATTGGAGTATGAATCTATGGAAAATTTATAGTCATTCTGATTAATTAAACTAAACTCAATTGAATGTTAACAGGCAGTTTTCTTTTTTCAGATACAGTTTCTATTCAATCTCAGATAGCATCAATTTTATCCAAAATAAATACAGAAACTTAATCTTTTTTAAAGTTTATTGTCAATTTATATCACTGTCAACAAATTTCAGTTATTCCAACTGGATTTTAAAGGTGCATTTTATACATGTTCACAGATTTTTAAAAATACCCATTTTTATTGAATATTCATCTTTAAGTTTCAGGAATTAAGGTACTTGTCTACGTTTTTCTAGATGATTTCATCTACTTTAATAATAATGATACTAATTCTTTCAAATATCTTTAAAACAATATATCTTGAACACATATCAACATTTCTCCTATCTCTTTATACAAACACACACACACACACACACACACACACACACACACACCTATATTAGCCTTAAAAGGATGTCTCACTTTGTACAGATCTAGCAATTCTTCAATTATTTTCTTTCATCTAAAACATTAAATAGCCGGGAGTGGTGGCGCATGCCTGTAATCTCAGTACTTGGGAGACTGAGGCAGGAGGATCACAGGTTCAAGAAGAGACTCAGCAAGTAGTGAGACTCTCATCAACCTAGTGAAACCCTATTTACAAATAAAAATAAAATAGGGCTGGGTGTATAGCTCAGAGGTAGAATGCCCCTATGTTCAATCCTCAATGCTACAAAATAAATAAATAATAATTAAGTAAATAAATAAATCCTTCATGGTATAGTGGTACATGTCTCTAATTCCAAGTTATTCAGGAGGTTGAGGTAGGAGGATCACAAGTTTCAGGCCAGCATGGACAAATTAGCAAGACCTTGTCTCAAAATAAAGAAAAATAAAAAAGGGGCTGTAGATATGGTTCACTGACAGAGCATCCCTGGGTTCAATACCCACTACCAAAACAAGAAAAATAAAATATTAATCCCAGTCTCCTCAAAGAACTGCATATTTTCTCTCATATGTGGAAGCTAGAGAGAAAATAGGAAAGAAAAGGACCTCAGGAAAAGAAGGAGAAAGAACAGCAGAGAAGCAGAATGGAGAGGGGGAAGTAGGAGGGGAGGGAAAGGGAGGTTTGAGGAAGGAAATTGACCAACTAAAGTTATGTGTGTATATGAACTTATCACTATAAATCTCATGATCATGTACCAGAAGGGAGGAGATGCGGGAGGAGAGAGATGCGGGGAAGGAAACAGACCCAGTGGTGTTGTGTACATGTATGAATGTATGACTATGAATCTTGCTATGATATATACTTTAAATGTACCAAGAAAAAATAATAAATTAAAGTTGAGTGGCAAACCCACTAATAATCATATATAGTGCATACACATCATAATGATCCTCAGTGTAAAAATGAATCCATGCTTAGCAAAACTATATTCTTCAACACCCTACCACCTATATGTAATAATTCTCTAAAAAAGTAGTCAGAGCCATATGTCCAGTTTAAAGAGACACATATTTACTGTTTTTACATGATAATTATACAATTTAGAATGTTATTATGAATAATAATTGCTATCTTTTTTAGTTTTTATATTTATTTATTTTATGTGCTTTTATTAGTGCATTATAGTCTCATATCACAACGAAAATCTAGTTGACAGTAACATACAGGCACACAGCACTGGGTGCACCTCCCCCATCTCCTCCCCCCAATACAGAGTACTGAGATTGATGTTGGTATATTCTCATGTGGACACATGGTTGCTGGTAGTAATTCCATTAATGAACTTTGTTCTTCCCCTTCCCCTTCCCTTAGACCACTTCCCTGGCTCCACTGAGGCTTCTCCACTATTGTCTGGAGTCCCTTTTGTATCTCCGTTATTTCCCTAGCTTGCACATATTAGAGAAAACATATGGCCCTTCTCCTTCTGTGATCGGCTGATCTCACTTAACATAATGCTCTCCAGGTCCTTCCATTTCTTGTAATTGCTATCTTAAAAGTCATTCACTAGTATAAGCGCAGTTATAAGTTCCTCAAACTAAATTTATAAAAATTTAATTAATTGAGACACTAAAAATATATACATTGAACCCATCCACCCAACATTTCATGAAGCATAAAGAGAAAGAGAAGATAAAGGAAAAGGAAAGAAGGAGAGCTAGAGTAAGATTAGATAAGATGATGTAATGATAAAAGGAAAAAGAAGAAAGAAAAAAAGAAGGGGAAGGCAGGGAGAGGAAAAATCAAGGAAGGAAAGAGAAAAAAGAAATGGAAGGATTTTTCCTTTATTTTAGTACGTTAGTCAACAGAAAAGAGGAATAATTCATTTGTTCTTTCCGGAAAGGGATATGTGGATATTCTCAGTTAGTGCCCTTAAAAAAGAGACCTCGGTGAGCAAGTTAGTCCTGTCTACCCTGTGAGTTCACAGCAAGAAGTTGTCTATGAACCAAAACCAGGCTTTTCCAGCTACCAGATCTATCTTCATCATGGACTTCCTGGACACAAAAACTCTAAGAAATGTATTTTTATTGCTAAAAATATAGTTTTCCTATGACTTGATGAATAACAAAACAAACAGCACAAGAGTAATTGTTAAAATTAAATATCAATTTATACATTTACTTTGTAGGAAGAAACCAGGCATAAAATATTCTAAGTAAAGTGAATATTCACTGTGCTTTCAAATATACATCTATACTTTAATTTATGCAATAAATTTTATAACCAGATTGCAAAAATATGCCTTATTAATTTGACATGGGTTTCCTGCTATTTCATAGGCTGCCTCCTATAAGTTTGTCTCTGCATAAGATTTCTGTCTTGCTTCTCTTTGATTAGTAATTAATTGGGAATTCTCAATTCAAATGTTATCTTGCCTCCTCAAAAGGACGTATGTTATGATTATGGAATAAACCACCCACCTAAAGGCCTAAGTCAAAGTTTTGGTATGTGAATACAGGCAATTATCAATAAATCCCTATTTTTAGAAGAAGGATATCACTTCAAAGAAAAAATGTAGATATTGAGAATTCCTGTGTGACTCCCATTCCTCTATCCCTTTTCAAAAATGAACATTCAGCCAGGTGTGATGATGTACCAGCCTCAACAAATTAGTGAAACTCTCAGCAACCTAGGGAGACCCTGTTTAAAAAACAAACAAAAACAAAAACAAAAAAGAAAAGAGCTAGGGTATAGCTCAGAAGTAGAATGTCCCTGGTTCCAATCCCAATATCAAAAATATAAACAAATAATAAATAAGTAAATAAATAGTGAATATTGATGTTTTCTCCTTCCTTGACTGTGCTGATATTCTATATGTTACCATTTGTCTTCCTCAATGCTCTGCCAAATATCTGAGTTGCACATATTTTATAATGAAGCAGAATATAAGATAATGCATCAGCATAAATTTTCTATCTCTGATACCCCATGTTTTCATCTCCCCATAACTCCAGATTATGCTAAAGCTTTGCCGAATCTTCAGAGAAGATTCAGAGTTGCTACTAGCTGTTCTCTGTATATAAATTGAAATAACTTTTATTCTATCCCTGACCGTTCAATATGCATTTTCCACAAAGATTTATATACAATGTATACAAACATATTTGGAGAAAGAGAGATACCTATATCTAAACATCTACATATCAGTTCTAATCAGTATATAATTTAGGACTTTTGGGATCCTCAGATATTTAAAAATACGACCAGGAAAAAAAATCAAGGGTTTTGACCAATTCACTCCTTTCCCCATGAATTCTGTAGCTTCTTTGCTTTCTTTTGTCTTTTCACCTCTGCTTCTTATCCTCATGGTGTTGATTCTGAGACAAGTATACATCTTTAAATCATATGAGTCTTCATTTTCTCCCTAAGAAATCTAGTCATATATTTCTTTATATCTTCGAAATTTGCTACATATGTAATGGTATCACAAGATGGCTTTCATGCATCTTTGGGTATCTCCATTCTTCAGTGCTGGGCTCTGATTCATCATCTTCATGACCATCTTTACTTCTACAACTTGCAGTCACTACACAATACTTTGGAATCTATACACAACTCTTCCCACATTAGCACCACTGGTTGCCTGTCCAGGATCTTATATCTTCACAATCCTTATATCTTCACAGTCCTTATATCTTCACAGACCTTGTTATTGTTCAGACAGTCTCTCCTTTTTCGTGTAACCTTGTGTTTCCTTCTAAGATGAGTAGAGCTAAGCTCATTTAACAAAGGAGTAGTTGTTGATGGGAAAGGAGCTGTCTTGTTTGTAATTAAGAATCACACAAAACCAGGTTTTCTTCTGTTGAGCATACATTCCCTAACTGTAAATAGATAGGAAAACAATAAGATAAATAGAAGCCAGATGAAAATATTGAGGAACATGACCAGCCAAATATGAAGTTGATCCTACCTTTAGGTTTTTTTTTATTTTTTTTCCCTGAGAGCTATGCTCTCCTGCTTCCCCACCCCCAGCCATTTGAGTTTAGGTGGCCAAAGTATCCTAACAGGTATCTCTTCCATTAAATATTTAGTGAATGTTAATTTAATTAATTCATAGCTCATTATATGTCTTTTAACTGTTTTACAGAAAAGCCAAGCTCATAGCATTTATTATGATGTACTTTATAAGCCCTTTTAATAAATATGAGAATTTCAGATCATTCATACAGATGTTTGTAGTAGCTTTAATCATGTTTGCAAAAGTTAAAATCAAACCAGATGCTTCTAAATATATAAATGAAAAAATTCTTATTTATGATAATGATGTTATATTATTCAACAGAAAAAGAGTTCTCAGGTTATGAAAAGACATGAAGGAGTCTTAAACGTATAATACTAAGTGAAAAAAACCAGTTTAAAAGGCTACATACTGCTGGATTCTCACCATGTAACATCTGGGAAATGAACGACTATGGAAGATTTTTTTTAAATCTTTTTCCAAGTATTAAGAGGGAAGAAGGGATGAATAGACATAAGACAGAGGATTTTTAAGGAACTGTAGCTATTTTGTATGATACTATAATGGTGGATACATAACATTATATAGTTTTTCAAACTTCTGGAATGAATATCACCAAATGTGAATTCTTTTTTTTTTTTGCGGTACCGGGGATTGAACCCAGGGGCGCTCTACCTCCGCGCTACGCACCCAGCCCTATTTTTTATACTTTATTTTGAAACCAGGTCTCACGAGGTCGTGGAGGGCCTCACTAAGTAGAGAGAGAGAGAGAGAGAGAGAGAGAGAGAGAGCTGAGGCTGGCCTCGAACCCTGATCCTCCGGTCTCCGCCTCCCAAAGTACTGGGATTACAAGCGTGCGCCACCACGCCCGGCATCAAATGTGAATTCTAATGTAGACTGCTGACTTTGGGTGATAATGATGTGTTAATGTAGGTTCATTGATTTTAAAATGTGCATTATTACAATAGAGGATGCTGACAACAGGTGTTTACACATAGATGTCATAAGGAGTTACATGGGCAATCTATAGCTTGTACTTTATTTTCCTGTGAGCCTAAAACTGTTCTGAAAAACATAATAAAAAAAAAGACAGAGAAAGAAAGAAAGAAAAAGGAAGAAAGACTTGACACTTGTTTCACCAAGAAGATACACTTAATATTCACAATGCAATTCAGTTCAGAATTGATGATAGATAGATAGATAATAGATAGAGTTGATAATAGAATAGTTTAGAAAACATATTAAATATTATTTGAATATAAGCATTTTATCTATTAGGTAGAGAAGAGAAAATATATTTAAAAATTAAACACAGTGATTTTTATATGTTTGCTATTCTGGTTTTCATTATAGTGACAAAAATAACTGACATGGACAACTTGAAAGAGAGAGGATTCATTTTGGCTCACAGTTTCAAAAATTCCAGTCCAAGCTCAGCTGGCTCCATTGATTTGGGCCTGAGGCAAGGCTTCTTGCGTGTGACAGAGAATGTTGTTCAGTTCATGGAAGCCAGGAAGCAGAGAGAGAGAAAGAGAGAGAGAGAATGAGGGAGAGAGAAAGAGAGAGAGAGAAAGAGAGAGAGAGAGAGAGAGAGAGAGCATGCAAGTGAACCAGGGACAAGATAGAGTCCCAAATATATGTCCCCAGTGACATACTCCCTTACACCATGCCCCACCTACGCACAGTTTCCACCATCTTTCAGTTGTCTATTCAGCTACCAATGGATTAATCTAACCACTGATGAGGTCAGGGTCCTCACAATAGAAACACTTTCCACAAGTTCCACCTCTGCACATTGCTGCATTGGGTACCAAATCTTCAACACAGGAGCCTTTCAAGCACATTCCAGATGCAAACCACAATAGCACGTATCTTGTCCAGATTTTGAATTATACACAACCAGTTGGTAAGACCTTCAAGATCATCATTTTTATTTATTTATTTATTTTTATTTATTTATTTATTATTATTATTATTATTATTATTATTGTTGCTGTTGTTGTACTGGGGATTGAACCCAGTGGTGTTCTACTTCTGAGCTACACCCCCAGCCCTACTTTTTATTCTTTATTTTGAAACAGGGTCTCACGAAGTTGCGGAGGGCCTCACTAAGTAGCCAAGGCTGGCCGCGAACACGGATCCTCCGGTCTCCGCCTCCCGAGTACTGTGATTACAAGCGTGCGCCCCCACGCCGGCTAAGATCATCCTTTTTAAACTGATCAGTCAGGCTCAGGTAGTCCACATGCCTTCGATACAGATGATCCCTATCAGTTGGTTAATAAGAGAAAGATTCATGTGTTGCTTAAACTCTGAGGTCTCTTGAGGATAATTCTTAAATATTGGCTTGAGGACCCAGGTCACTTGTTCTTGCTGCTGCCCTATTTCATGTAATAGCCATGATGACCAACAAAAAATAAAGAGTGCGAAGGATAAGATGCAGCAGATTTCAATGCTTTAGCTTAAAGTGACAGATGTCCTTTGCACTCGAAGACCACTGCCAAAAACTAGTCAAATGGCTAATGTCAATGCACAGAAGAATGTCAAGTCAGTGGGCACCACAATGAAAGCAGAAAAGTTGAGTTCTTTGAGGAGACCAATGAGATGAAAGATTGAAACATTTAATGACATGTTTTTAGCCCTATTTTGCCTAACATACTCATTGTAAGAATGGCTTTCTCAATCCTACTTTCTTTTTTTTTTTTTTTTTGGTGGTGCTCGTGCTAGAACCCAGGGGCAGCCATCCTACCTCTGAGCTATAACCCCAGTCCTGTTCTTATTTTTATTTTATTATGAAACAGTCTTCCTAAATTGCTAAGGGTCTCTAAATTGCTGAGGCTGACCTTGAACTTACAATCCTCCTGTCTCAGTATACCAAATACTAGGTTTACAGTCATGGGCCACCATCCCAGGTTCCAATCCTACTTAGTATTAGTATTGCTAAAGGTAGACTTGTTACTTCTATATTAATCCTAGTCAAAAATTGTGGAATTAGTTACATTTTGTCCTTTTTTTCAAAAGTAGGATTTAGTTTAGCCCAAGTCCCATACTTTAGTATCCTAAATAATAGCCTTTCTGTGGGATCCATGCCACAAAGTATCCCATCAATATAATCATGTTTGAGTGCAACAAAAAACATGGTCAAATAGAGTCTAAAAATTAGAGCTTCTATTATTGGTAACAAATTGGTACCTATGAGCATCTTTTAAGCATATATTATACTATGTTCTGCACAAGAAATTGAATTTGATATAAAAGAAGGACTATTCTCAAGGCAACCTTGAGTTATTGCAAATTAATTGAGAATAAATATAAGTGGATTATAAAATTCTTTGCTAGACACTGAATTTGCACCATCAAATAAATCAGATTTTTAAAAATTCTTTCTTACAGGTACAGAATGTTAATATACTCATTTTTCACTCTACTGAAGCAAAATGGTAAAACATCAAAATGAATTCTAATAGACTATAAGCTATAAAACACCACATTGTACTGAAAAGGACAAAAAATACAAGCCTACAGCATTCTGTGAAGTGTGTTAATAAGCATGTTAGATGAAACATAGTTACATTTTTATCCTGAACTCAAATGACTCAATCATGTTGTATTCCTAATTAACTATTGAAGATTTTCTCATCACTATTTTACAATAAGTCTATGTCCATACAAATGAGTTATATTAGCTATACACTACAGTTTACACTATTTATTTACATTTTCAACATTCTTCTACAATTTAAATAAATATTTAAATTAAAAACAATAACAACAGTATGGCTTTAAGGAAATTCCTATAGTATTATGGGTTATTTTGTTCAGCCATATTCTGGTTGTAAGCAATAAAAAAATCTGTTTAAATTTAGCAATACAAAGTAACATAAAGTAATTTCTATTGACATTTAATTTTGAAATACATAAAAAACACGAATTGAGCAATATATCTAGTCAATGTCAAAAATCACATTTCTCTAAAGCATACCACACTGTAAAATGTGTACAAAAGCACATATTCAATTATACGTCATGAAATAGTATTGCTTACCCTTCAAAGTAAATTCCTCGAGAAGCCATATTTTTTGCCAGCATAGAAGGCCAACTCACAGAAAAAGTAACTGAAGCTAACACAACCAGAGGAACAGATGCTGAGCAGATAGAGAGATGATGGAGAGTATGTCCAGGAGATCCTCCCGACATGCCATTTTTTGCCTCTTAAACCATTAGGGCTGGATGGGACAGAGGAGTAACACAAAAGTCGAGAATAGCATTATAAGACAGAGTGTTGGCGGTGAAGTAAGACTCTGCAGCGGTCATCATTGAGCAGAAACATCAATACGAATAGCTGTTCACACATGAAATTACCTTCACAAGCGGAAGCTAGGTAAGGAAGCATGGTACTGCGCTTATCATCATAACAACAGAAAATGGAAAAAACAAGATGGAAAGACTTGCCTATGCCACCCCTCTTCTACCTCCAAACAAAGTTACATGTTGAGAGACACCTCCTGCTCAGAGGAGGAAGAGATAATAAAGTCCAGGCCTTATATTTGAAACCCAGTATGAGGCCCACCACAGTGAGATTCAATATCAAGAAGAACCCCACAACATTATAAAATATTAATATAATGTGTGTGCATATATATATATATAAATATAGACAAATACATATGTATGCTTACTTTTTCCTACTTGTTTCTCAGTCACGATTACATCTCAGTTATTTTCAAAGGAGTTGGACTCCTAAAGGGAAGAACCACATATGTTGTATACACAACATGGTGTTTTTTCTATTTTCTAATGTTTTAAGCTTTTTATTGATAAAGTATCAATGATGAGACTCTATTATAACACTTGAGGAATAATTTCTCCATTTGTGGTCTGCGTCACCAGAAAAAAATGTCTCAACTCCTCTGAGTGTGTTTTTTGATTTTTTTAATATCATAGTATATATAAAATATCAATAGATAATAAGTGATAAAAATGGTAATAATTATGCAGTGTAGATATAAAATTTGATTAGTGGGACTGTTCAAAGCAATTTGAAAACTTCTATGTTAAACTCATATATTTTAAACTTCAAGAAACATTTTAGTACCCCACTATTTTTGCATATGCCCTTCCCATGTAGGGGACAATGACTAAATAAGAAATATACACCTTTAAAATATCAATATGTCTCACAGAAAATAATTTCTTCATTAAATTAGCATCACTGTCAATGAACTGCATTTAATTAGTAAGGGTTTCTATTACATTTAATTTGCATGTCATTACTATATTAAATATTTAATGTTACTGATTTTAGGTAGTCATTCTTCTTAGATGATAAATTCCCTGATGACAATTACTGTGTGCTCATTACATTACCTCGGATGGAGAATGAATATGAGACATTAGTTACTTCAGTGAATAGAGCTCATAAAGATATATTAACCTGTGACCCAAAGGGTAGAAAATTAACACTTTGACATAGTCAATTGTTTAATTTCTTTAATTACTGAGGTCCATGAACAAAATAAATAATGAGAGTTAAATCACATTTGATAAGCAAAACTTCTGAACTATGAACTGAAATTTCTTTAAATTTCCTCTTCTGGTAATAAAACACATGATGAACTTAATAGAATTTTCTCAAATTATTATTCACAGAGATAAAAACATTCACGTTTCAGAAGAAAGAGAGAGAGAGACAGAGAGAGAGAGAGAAAGGGAGAAAAAAGAAAGATTTTAACCAAAAAATATATTGGGCTGGGTGTGGTGGCACACACCTGTATTCCATAGTACTTGGGAGGCTTAAACAGGAGGATCAAAGGTTTGAGGATAGCCTTAGCAATGTAGCAAGACTCTCAGCAACCAAGCAAGACCCTGTTTCAAAATAAAAAATAAAATAGAGCTGGGAGTGTAGCTTAGAGGTAGAATGCCTCTGGGTTCAATCCCTAGTACCACAAAAACAAAATTTTAAAAAAAGAAAAATATTGGAAGGAGACCAGAATCCTCCTGGTCATAATATGTAAGGGTCTATAATTATCTTATGAAATTGAAATAATTTTGAAGGAAATAATCTATTTTCTTGTGAAAAAGTAACACTTTTTAAATTCATTGCTTCACTTTTAATTTAACATGAGCCTTACATTCAAGTACTTAGAAAGAAAAATATATTTAGGCATCAACGATTTGTAAACATCACTGCCAAACTAATGATTTTTTTTTATGGCACTGGGGATTGAATTCAGGAGCATTTTGCCTCCAAGCTACACTCCCACCCCTCTTTTATTTTTTTATTTTGAAACAGAGTCTCACTAAATTGCTGAAGCTGGCCTTGAACCTATAATCCTCCTGTCTTGGCCTTTCAAGTACTTGGATTACAGGTGTGCACCACCATGCCGGGCCTCCAAAATAAATTTTAAAATACCAGGGAAGTACTCCATGTCTTACCTATTGCTTCTGTCTGATTCTTGCTTCTTAAATTTCTTCAGGTTTAATTATTCTTCATTAACTTATAAATAGACATATTTATATTTATTACCTGTCATTTGAAAAAATCAATTCAAATATTAATATTACTCTAAATATTAATTAATTAAATCTAGACTAAGGTGTTAGTTCTATCTATATTTAAGATTATTTAAACCCATCAACTTGGATAGCTCATCAGTGAACAAACAAAGTTTATTTTCTCAGTATTGCCAATTTGGTAAAGTTGTCTGTTGTATATGAAAACTGTTCTTTTTTCACAAATAAGTTATTTTAGTTATACAAAAATATGTTAGATAGAATTGTTAGTAGTACTGAAGAACTAATTTAATGGTCCAAACAAAAAAATTAATCTCCATAGTATTAGAGTCATGAAAAAGTTCAGAAAGTGTGTTAAATATTTAAAATTTTAAAAATATACAATATAGTTTATAGCATCAAATACTCTAACAAACCACTGAAATTCCTCTTCTGTAGCAATGCTATCTTTTCCTACACTAAATAATTTTGTACTTGGGATCTTAGAGAACTCACTTTTTTCTTTCTGGCCAAGTTATCTATTCATTTTTATTTACTATATATTGGCAAATTTGATTAATATATTGCTATTATTGAAACAAAGCTTGTTTATATGTATCCTGGTAGATAAAATTGTGGATAAAAAAGTAAACAGCTACTGATTTTCAACAGAAGAAACCCTGAGCAATTATAAATGTTAGTAGTCATCAATAAGTAATGATTATTTATAGTATTAGTAATAGATTAATATTGTATTCACTCTATCAGAGAAGCTAAAATAATTTTTAGTCATTTCCCATTGTTTCATATAGAACAATAGCATATTTTGTGTTAATATTAGTTAACTGACAGTTACGTTTAAACAAGAGATTCCTTTGTGTGAAGATTAATTTTAGGTGTCAAGTTGACTGTGCTAAGAAATGTCCAGATAGTTTTAAAGCTTTATAGAATGGCTGTGAGGATGTATCTCTAGGAAATCAGCCTTTGAATTGTTATACTTCAATAAAGAAAATCTCCCTCACCAATATGAACTGACATCATCCAATCTATTGAGGGCCTGAATAAAACAAAAAGGCACAGGAAAGGTGGATTCACTCCTGTGAGGACATTCATCTTCTACCCTTAGCGATCAGAGATCCTGGTTCTTGTGTCAAACTTGGACCAAATTATACCATCATCTTCCTATTCTCCAGCCTGCAGTTGGAGAATTGTGTGAACCAATTGCTGTAAAATTAGTTTCTCTCTCTCTCTCTGCCCCCCTTTCTCTCTCTCCCTCTCCTCTCTCGTAAATATTCTACTGGTTCTAGTTCTAGAACACTTGGATTATTCTATTCATGGATATACTAAAATTTTGGTAATATAAACTGTAAGAACAGATTAAATGCTCGAGTCAAAATTTGCTCCAAGCAGACACTAAGGAAATTTTTTAATAAAAATATAAGGACACTGTATCAGATATTGATGTGAAACATAAGAAAATGTAAGCATAAGTTATTGAAGGTTACCATTTTTTTTTTTTTTTTGCGGTACTGGGGATTGAACCCAGGGGCATTCTACCTCCAAGCTACACCTCCAGCCCTATTTTTTATTTTTTATTTTGAAACAGGGTCTCGCTAAGTTGCAGAGGGCCTCACTAAGTAGCTGAAGCTGCCCATGAACCTGCGATCCTCCTGTCTCAGCCTCCCAAGTACTGGGATTATAAGTGCATGCCACCATGCCTGGCAAAAGGTTCCCATTTTTTAAAAAAATAATTTTAAGGTTAAATTTATTAGAAACTGGTATAAAGTTATAGGGTTGATTAATAAAAATATTGTACTTGATTAAATGTGTTTGCATGTGTAATGCACATGTATAATTCTAGGTTATTCCATAAATGTTTAATATCTCAAATATTACCTGAGACATGCTCCCACTAAACAACTTCATGTTTTATGTAAATAATTATTCCAAAATTGGGGGCAAAATTAAAAATGTACACAAAATTCAAATTTAATGGGCATTCTGAATTGTTATTTGCTAAATCTAAAATTTTTTTTTTTTTGAGGTACCGGGGATTGAACCCAGGGGCGTTCTACCTCCGCGCTATGCCCCCGGCCATATTTTTTATACTTTATTTTGAAACCAGGTTTCACAAAGTTGCGAAGGGCCTCGCTAAGGAGGGAGAGAGAGAGAGAGAGAGAGAGACAGGGAAAGAGCGAGAGAGCTGAGGCTGGCCGCAAACCCGGATCCTCCGGTCTCCGCCTCCCAAAGTACTGGGATTACAAGCATGCAAAACCACGCCCGGCCTTAAATCTAAAAATTTTACCTAAAGGTACATAAAAATAAGGTGGATGAATAGGTCAAAAGACATAAACAGTGATCTATATTTATTTAAAAATATTTAATCTCTCTAATTAGCTCCAAAATAAGCCTTAACAGAAATAAGACAAGCTGTTATCTTAACACTATATCAAGTTTCTTTTTCTCTGGAGAAAGTAAATTTGATTTTATATCTGATGTAGTTATTTTTGCTTTCTTTGAAACTTTTTAAATCAGTGTCTATCCCCAAAATCAACTACTTACTTATTGTTCTTGAAGGAACTGTAAGATTTTCCATTAATTAGAATGTTGATGTTACATTGCTGTTTTAGCCAGCTTTCCTTTCACTGTGGTTAAAATATCCAACGAGAACAAGTTCAAGGAGAAATGTTTTATTCTGGTTCACACTTTCAGAGGTTTCAGTCCATAAGACCAGTCCCAAGGCATAAACCTTGGGGGCAATGGTGGTGGCAGCAGGGTACGTGTGGAGGTATGCAGCTCTCTGCATCATGGCAGTCGAAAGCAGTGAGAGAAAGAAAGAGGGACAGGGAGGAGGGGTCCCAGGGACGTCTATGTCCTCAAGGCCACCTGCCCCCAACCCATTTTCTCCAGCCATCTCCAACTATGAACCTTCCTGCACTGGGGGTGTACATTCAATACATGAGCTTTGGCACAACATTTTACATCCATACTATTACAATTACAAATTAAGTGTTCTGGTCATATAAAGTAGTATGTTTATTAATAGCCTGAGCAAAATAACTACTATCAACTTATCAGAATTGCTGCCACATAGGATAAATTTGGGGACAAAATGAGAGGACGTTTATTTAAAAAGTAGCTCTCAGGGTTTATGAGCAGTGCCCTCTGGGTCTGAAGGAACTTCTCTTCCCTAGTGATGGATTTTCCCTAGAGAAACACCTCTGCTTTTATGCCCCATTATATTCTCTGGTGGGTGATTTGGAGAAAAGAGACTGACAAAGCATGAGCTAACACCCTCTTGTCCTCTGTTAAAGATATGTTACCTGCTTAAGGAATGTGCCTTGATTTGCTTTGTGTCTGTAGTTTGGATCTACCATGTTCCCCAAAAGTCCAGGTGTTAAAGGTTTGGTTCTCAGTTTGGTGTTATTGGGCAGTGGGAGAAACTTTTAAGAAGTAAAGCCTACTTAAATGATTTAGGTCATTAGGGGAAGCACTCAAAGGGGATTGTGGGATGCCTGGCTCTTCTATTTTTCTTTTGCATCCCAGCAATGGGGTGAAGGGTCACTGTACCAAGCACTCCCTGCCATCCGTGTGACTCATGGCAGGCCCAATACCAGACGACCAACCAACCCACTGACTAAATCTCTAAAACTATGAGCAAAAATAAACCATTTCTCTTAAGTTGGTTCATCTTCAGTATTTTTCTTTTTGGTACTGGGGACTGAGCTTAGGGGTGTTCTACCTCTGAGCCTTACTCCCAGCCCTATTTTATTTTTTATTTCTACACAAGTTCTCACTAAGTTGCTGAGGGCCTCGCTAAATTTCTGAGGTTGTCCTCAAACCTGCAATCCTCCTGTCTTAGGTTCACAGGTTACTGGGATCACAGATGTGCACCACCACATCACGTTACAATAATGGAAAGCTGACTGACAGAGTCATCCGTTGCCATGGCAGCAAAGGCCTATCTTTTGGAAAACATTTCCCTGTACTTTTTAAAAAAGCTATATTCTTCTATATCAATTTTAGTTTTGAAAAATATCTATTTTTATTAGTCTGACTTCTATGTCTGTGTCTCAGGCACAGGCTGTTATTTTGAGAGGGTTTCAGAATAAGGAACACATCAGTTCATGAACATTGCTCTTATTCTGCATTTTAGTTGGGCACTTTACCTCAGTCTCTCTTGCCTTCGCCCTCAACCTACTTGGGCCTTCTTGAAATATTATTTTTCAATGTAGTCTTTCCAATTTTCCCAACTTTGGAGACTCCAACCATATATTAGACATCTCCAATCTTCTGTCTCTGATTCATTTTTTTCTGGTGCATTTATGATCAAGTATATTCTCGCTTTATCGTCCATGTCATGTATTGTCTTGTCTTCTTCACTTCAAGTCGATGGGTCAAGGATTTTCTTTATGTGATTGATTGTATGTAGAGCAGTTCCTGTCACAGAGCAGGTATTTAATGAGTGTATGATATCATTGCTAACTGATATCATTTGTCATCAAGCAAATCTCTTAAGCCAAAGCACAAAAAAATTGAGGCACTATAGAGTATAAGTATGTGCAAAATTATACTTTAAATTGCCTGTTTGTTTGTAAAAGTTGTTTTAGTCAGTATCCTCACTGCCATGACCCAAAAAACCTGATCATGACAACTTAAAGGAAAGAAGATTTATTCCTTCACAGTTCAGGAGATTTCAGGGGTTCTGTCCATGTTAGGCCAGGTAAAGTCTGTGAAGTTCAGGTCATGGAGTGAGGGACAGAGAGACAGAGAGCATGCAAGGTCCCTGCTGTCACATCATGGAGCCCAAAGGCAAGAGAGAAAGCTCCTGAATGGAGTTGAAGGACAATCCCTAAGGCCATATCCTGGTAACAAACCTCCAGTCACACACCACCTGCCTAGGTCACCACTCAATAAATCCATTATAATGAATTTGTTCACCAATGATACTAAAACCCCCATGATTAAATCATCTCACCTCTGAACATTAATACATGAGCTTTTCATGGATATTCAATATCTAAACCATAACAAAAAGGAATAAAATTTGAAAATGTCAATATTTTAATAAATAGCCTCTTAGGTTCTGTTTCTAGAAAGGCCATGTGAATAAATGCAAAATTGAAACCAACTATTAATAAAGCCAATTTGTTTAAAAATAATAAGGAATAATCATAAACCTATAATTGCATCTAACAGTCACAAAATGTACAAATCAAAACTTATGAGAATTGCATGAAAAAAATCCATATTCGGCGCTTTCCCTCTTGAGATGGCCTGTGTTCTCCCTTGAGCGTGTAGCCCCACTTTCCTAAATAAACCTCTGTCTTTGTCTCTGAAAAAAAAGTCCATATTCATGTAGGAATTTATACTGTAAGTAGAACTGGATAAGAAATAATAGATCAAGAATGCATTGGTACTATATATGGAATATCTAAAAACATATTAAGAAACTTGATTATATGGATATGCAAAATGTTCATCAAAGAGAGAAAGAAAATACATTATTTAAAACATATTTTTGGGTCCAGGGTACAATTTAACTCTGCTGTTTCCTTGTTAATTTCCTGTCCTGAGGATCTGTTGTTAATGTCCTCTATTAACATGGTATTGGAATATATTCCTTCTTTTAGGTCTATTAGTATTTGCTTTATTCATTTGGATGCTCCACTATTGGGTGCATATATATTTGAAATTGATATTTCCTCTGCTGAATGAATCCCTTTAATGGCATATAATATCCCCCCTTGTTTCTATTGATCCTCTAGCCTCAGCCTTCCAAGGAGCTAGAACCAAGGTCCACACAGCTGCACCCAGCTCTTACATGACTTTTGATTTGAAATCTATTTTATCTAAGTTTTTACTCCTAAAAAGGCAAAATTAACATTTAACCCCCAAATAAATAACATATTAGCTATCTGAATAAATATAGTAATGGAATAACTAATAAACCCATGAGTCTATAACTTTTTTACATATACTGATAGAAGCATTTACATATCGCTTCAATCGTCAACATAATAGATTTTATAAAGATGCACATGTTCTTATTGAACATAATAGTCAAGAAGATTGTTTTTCTATATGATAAAGATAAATTACAGCACAGTGTTTATTTTATATATTGATGCTTTATTTCATGGATTAAGTTTGGAGTAAAAATAGAAACCACTTGGTACTTTGAGCTTCATTAATTATTGCATCATTTAAGGAAGCTGACTGCATTTCACAGACATGAAAATAAAAAGAACTCATAATTAGTTTCCTCTTAAGTAATAAATTTGTATCAGTATATTCTGTTGATATCATTATTTTTATTTCACTTAAATGAAAGCGAAATATATGACTTGAGTTAGAATATATATTTTAGGAAAAAATATTAAATTCTCAGATTTACTTTAAACACTTAACGAGAAAAATAAATCAAAATAGCCTGAATATTTTATAGGTTGATATAGTATCTTTAGTAAAATAATAGATTCATTTAAATAAAAAGTAGAAAATGCACCATCTCACTGTTTGCCAAAGAATGAAAATTAGAACCTGAAGGTTTTTTTTACCTTGCCTACAAATTTAGAAATTCATGTATTTTTATTCTTTTTTTTTTTTTTTGCGGCACTGGGGATTGAACGCAGGGGTGTTCTACCTCCGCACTACGCCCCCCGGCCCTATTTCTTATACTCTATTTTGAAGCCGGGTCTCATGAAGTTGCAGAGGGCTTCACTAAGGAGACAGAGAGAGAGAGACAGGGAGAGAGAGAGAGAGAGAGAGAGACACAGGGAGAGAGAGAGCGAGAGAGCTGAGGATGGCCGCGAACCCGGATCCTCCAGTCTCTGCCTCCCAAAGTACTGGAATTACAAGCGTGCGCCACCACGCCCGGCCTCAAATTCATGTATTTTTAAATAAAAGATTTAGTAATTATGTATATATAAATGTGTTTCATATATTGCTATAAGCTTTCAAAATTACATCGTTATTCAGAAAGGAATTTGAAAATAAGGATTTAAATCTTGAATGATGTTATATACTTTATAATATTTTAATAAGCAAATTAAAATATTAAAAATGCTTTGTATGCAAAGGCATTCTCAGTAGTGCTTCTGATAATAATAAAAACTTAGAAAACATTTAGATACCTATTAGTAAGGCAATAGTTAAATAAAATACATGAAATCTCATGATGTACTCTGCAGTTAAAATGTGTTTTATAAGATATTTTAATTACATGAGAAAATGCTTGTGTATAATTTTAAATGGAAAAAGCAAGTTTAAAGTTGTACATGTAATATCATCCTCTATAATCATACAGATAAAAGACTGTAAACTAATATAGCAAAACACTATTAGTTGTTTTTAGGTACTGTAATTATTGGTAATTATGTTCTTTAAGTTTTATTTTTTGTACTTTTATTGGTGCATTGTGATTATACAGCATAGTGAGATTCAAAGAGATACAAACAGAGAATTGAAGAAGGAAGAAGTTCAAACAATGGGAATCGTGTTCTTGTTTCTGTATTTATTTGCTTTCTCGTATTGATGTGCCTAATTAGGTGTCTCTCACAAGCACCGGGATCGTCCTGTTGCCAAAATCAAGAATGAGATTGGGGACAGCAAGTGCAACACTCAGACAAGGTTTATTTTACAAAGCGTTAACACCCAAAGCTTAAGCAAAAGCATAAAGCCCTTAGTCAAAGTGGGGGACTTCTCAAGCAAAAATGCAGAAAGTCATCTTTAGGGGTATTTATCTAGCTGTCAGTCCATTAGGTTTCTTCTCATTCCCTTGCCTGGGCCTTGAGCTATTGTCCAACAGGTGTGCATTGAATCACCGACCAGCAGGGTTTGGCTACCCTTACCCACATCCTAGGCATGTTTTAATCTTGTTTTTCTTCTAATTTTACTTAAATGTGTTTCGACCCTTACTCACATCTTTATGGACTTATTTTTCAGTTTTAGCTTCCTCATAGGTGACATTTATATGAACTTCCCCTTGAACCTCTTCCTTTTCTGCCTACATTGTCACTAACTCCTCAATGTTGTCAACATTTGTAGAAAAAAACCTTTAAAATAAAATTAAATGAAAGTATTTGAGTGACTGTAAAGCAAGTCACTAAGCATCTCTTCCTGCTTAAAAGTATAAATAAAATGTGAACTGTTGTTGAAAAACTAAGAAATTTTAGTAAAATCCCTTTTTGATCATGTAAAGAAATAAAGATTGAGTTCGTGCCTATGGTTTTATATCTGGTCATTTGGAGAAATAATTTATTTGGCTCTGGAGCTTATTAAAACGTGATTTTCTAATGCCTGACAAATGCATGTTGCATATAGCATTGCCGATTCTTAAGTCATTTTATTGTTTCACAATTTAGATGCTCTTTAGCTCTTTAAATGCACAGAACAATTTATTATCAAAAGGATGAACTGTAGAGAATTTAACCACATTATTGCTCAAACTCAAACAGAAGTCACTAAGAGGTTGCAAAAGGTAAACTCAAAAGCGCAGTCTGTTCACTCTAAGGCATATAGCTTCTTCAACTAGACACTAATAAATCAGCATGTATCAGCACTTGTGTTTACTTTTGAAACTTTTTTTTTCTCTTTTCAAGCAGATTCTTCTACATCACAAATGCAAGGTCTGGGAGTCTTTGGGAAGGAAATGTGAGTCAAGAAATTGATAATTTTCAGCCATGCTATCTTTCAGCCCATAAGGAGAGGGCTATATTTCATTTTATTTTTATTTCTATCTGTATGAACACCCAATTTCCCTGCACTGCTTTTCCCAAAGGAGATATCTTACAGTGCCATCAATCCCTGCAAGCTTCAAAACTTCAATAGACTTACAAAAATGAAAGAATACATATAATCTTGTTGGCAACAAACTTCATTTTTTATTACTTTTTATTTCTAACTACACAGATTCATGTTGATGACTGTCATAGAGGAATTTAAAAAGACTGTTAGGGTGAACTTTGGAAAGAGAAAGCCGCCATGACTTTGAGGTGCTTTTGATATATAAAATCATATTGGAATTCAGAATTTATTTTGTCATCAAACATTTAGTTACATATTCGTCTGTGTGTCTACCTATAGATTTTAAAGTAATAATTTGAAAACATTAACAGACACTTCAACAAATGAAGTAAACAAAATACTTACAAAAAATCACTTCCAATAATCATTAACATGTATATCTTAAACTTTTTTGTATATCTTACATATTTTTACATAATTTGGTTGTTTTCAAGGAGAACATTTCAAAAGATGAATGTCTTCAGATACATAAATGAAAAATAACTTTTAATTCCATTTTCTCTGACAAGGTTGGAAGTGAACTAATAGCAATTGAGAATCTTTGGGCCACAGAAAGATGTTGCTTAGTGGTAGAGCACTATGCTAGCATCCAGGAGACCCTGAGCTCAATCTGCAAAAAAAAAAAGAAACATTGTTAAGATTAATGACTAAGCCGGGCGTGGTGGCACACGCTTGTAATCCCAGTACTTTGGGAGGCTGAGACCCGAGGATCCGGGTTCGCGGCCAGCCTCAGCTTTCTCTC
The DNA here is from genome assembly GCA_004027185.1 of Glis glis. Taxonomy (NCBI): domain Eukaryota; kingdom Metazoa; phylum Chordata; class Mammalia; order Rodentia; family Gliridae; genus Glis; species Glis glis. Next base: position 96 of record PVJS01000672.1, on the reverse strand, counting down.
TCTCTCTCTCTCTCTCCCTGTTTCTCTCTCTCTCTCTCTCTCTCTCTCTCTCTCTCTCTCTCTCTATTTCTCTCTCTCTCTCTCTCTCTCTCTCTC
>PVJS01000671.1:78681-119888 GCA_004027185.1 Glis glis | reverse complement strand
CTTAGTGAGGCCCTCCGCAACTTCGTGAGACCCGGTTTCAAAATAAAGTATAAAAAATAGGGCCGGGGGCGTAGCGCGGAGGTAGAACGCCCCTGCGTTCAATCCCCGGTACCGGAAAAAAAAAAAAAAGATTTTGCTAAAGGAAAACCATAGAGGAATTAAAAAACATAATGGTCAGTTTAAAGCTGATGGCAGAGCTCTCTCTTTAAAAATAAATGTTATTTGTTAGTAAAACATTTTGAAGGATTATTTTGATTTTCAAAAGAGAACTTTTAAAGTTTGGGCAAAATGGGCCATGCTGAGATATATTAAGTGCTGAATGGTTCTACTGAATAAAATGGAGGCATTTTTATTTTTTTGGATCTGACCTAGAGAAGGAAGAAGCAGAGAGGGGTAACAAAGAGGACTAGAAATGGAAGGAGATATTCAGCCAGTGAGAAAAATCCAAGATGACTCTTGTACCTTCCTCCCTGAAAGCCTAGAAACCACAGTTTAAGACTACTATGCACGGTTACTTTACCTAAATAGTATTTTGTAGAAGTCAGGCAAGGATACTGGGTGTCACATTGGTGATATTTTCAGAATGAGGAAAGGAAATAAAGCCTGGTGTGGTGGTGCACATCTTTAATCCTAGTACTTGGGAGGCTGAGACAGGAGGATCATAGGTTCAAGAACAGTTTCAGCAATTTAGTGAGACTCTCAGCAACCAAGCAAGACCCTGTTTCAAAATAAAACAAAACAAACAATTAGGTGGGCATGGCAATGCATCTCTGTAATCCCAGTACTTGGGAGTCTGAGACAGGAAAATTGCAGGTTTGAAGATTGTTCCAGCAACATTGTGAGACTCTCAGCAACCTGCTGAGACCTTGTTTCCAAACAAAAAGTAAAAAGAGTTGGGGGTGTAGCTTGGAAATAGAATGCCTCTGGAATTCAATCCCCAGTATGACAAAAAGAAAGGGAAAGAGAGAGAAAGAGAGAGAGAGAGAGAGAGAGAGAGAGAGAGAGAGAAATGTAAATCATTATGGGTAAAATTAGGAAGTCAGGGGAATCAGGACTTTGAGACAAATTGTCATAAAGGGACATTAATCCTAGTGGGCTCTTAGCAGAGAGTGCAAGTTGAAGAATTTGAACTTTCTGCCTTATACCTCTGTTTGGGGGAGGGGTTCAGAGGGTTCTTCAAGTTATTTTATTTTATGTGTTAAAGATAAAGGAACATTCCTAAAGCTGCAGGACTATAGATACCAGCAGTTGACATCTGGATTAACACCTGACCTCTTTTCAGCTTCAGGAATTAGAGAAATCCAGGAGGGTAGACGTCACATCAGTATGACAGAGGAAAGCAGGTCTCAGCACAGACCAACCTGATGGTGATATTCCTGTCTGTGTTGGGAGCTGAGGAGCTGTAACAAGTTTCTGTAATGTGATTAGAGTTTCTGAGAATGAGTAATTGTCACAGTTGCTGTTGTGGAAAAGTAATTAATTATATGAAGTAATTAGTTTTCCCTCAAGTATACTTAGGCTTGCTTTTTTTATTCTAGAAATGAAAATAGCAAAAGCAATATTGTTTGTATCTTGATGGGTAGTGTGCTGCTGGGGGCCAGGGCTGCGAGGGAGGGAATGGTATTGATGGAATGAGAAGCAAAGGTGGAGCACAAGGTTAGAACAGACACTGTCCTCGTTCAAGGTGGTGACTCTGATAAATACTGCCTGAACAAGAAGATGGGAACAAGCCCAACACACATGGTCCTCCCACCTGTGATTCTGCAATTTCAGAGGAAATCACCATCACTAAGAGGCACAGGCACAATAATTTGAAAGTGTGTTAAATGTGCATACTTAAGTCTTCTGATTAATTTCAAGTTAGAATTCAATATGTTCTACTCTGACCACTCAGCATTCATGTATTCAACACTCAAAACCACGAAAACCAGAAAAGAAATACTGCTTCAGAAAAAGGATCGAAATAAAGCACAGAACATATATATTAAGAATCTGAAAGGTCATTTTTTTTCCTTGAAGAAATGTAAAGAAAATGAGTCAAAGGTGATCCTGGATATAGATGTTATTCATAGTGTATTTCTCATATGTTAGTTGGAGTGATAAATTCTTATTTCCATAGGTATTTGGAAAGTCAATTTATATTTAAAATCAATATAATTTTAAAATATTTGAATAAAAGATATTTGAGTAGGAAAATAATTCAAATATACATATATTCACATCCATATCAATTTAAAAATTAATCATTATTACTAGTCAAGTATGTATGGTATTGACAGCAGTGGTACAGAAGTAATGGTATATAATATTTACAGAAAGATAAAACATGCTTCCTGGCCTCCTTATTTTTATCGTATTTTTGGGTGTAAGGGAAAGTGAATCAGCATGAAAAAAATGAAGGCAAATGAGTCATATCACAGAACATCCACACACTCCATAAATGATCAAGGAAAAAAGTTTTATAGAATGAGTAGAGAGGAATCCATTGGGGTGCTTGGGATATAGCAAGTCGTTGAGTGACATATTTGAGGTATGAAGAAGACAAGTTCATTCAGGGAAAGAGAAACATCATGAACAGAGATGATCAGGCCTAGGATGGGGGAAAGTAGAAAGGAGGACAGCAATGATTATACAAGTCACAGAAAGCATACAGGAAGCGGTTACACAGAATATGATTTCAACACCTGTTGTTAACGATGCTAAAGATAAAAGAGGAAAAAAGTTTGGATACAGAAATGATAAAAGCATGAATGATCACAGAGACTGAAGAAAAGAAAAGGAGATCCACAATTAGATGCCCCTGGTTCAAAACTTGGCATTGCTATGCATTAGCTGTATGGCTTTGTGGAAATCTCTAAACCACCTTAAAAACCTTTAACTATGAAAGAGAAACGGTATTAATTATTGCACAAGTGTCAAGATTAAGATAGGTTAATATTTCTGAGCACATTACACAATGCCTAGTATAATAATAATGTGTGTTGTATATGTTACTGAATATGAATCTGGGAATGAATACTTGTACCAAAGTACAGAATATGTGTAGTAGATATGTGTCAATAGAAAAACCCTATGCTAAGAGTCAGATAAGAACATTCCAGACAGCAATTTTTACACTGGTTTGCACATGCAGTGTGAGAGATAAAACAAGAAATAATTGTGATACAAATTACAACTCCTAGAATATGACAACATATGCATTCTTCAAATTTCAAGAGATGATTAAATATTATCTCCACCAGCTAACTTAGATATTTCTCTTAACTTCTTACCCTGTTTTCCTGTTTCAGTGGGGACTGCTTTTTCCTTCATTATAAAGCTGAAATATAAAAGCATATTTTAGGTATTTATAGACTAAGAGCAAGACAATTATTTTTTATCATCTCTTGTAATATCCCTTTGATTGCTAGAATGCCCAAAGGATACATGAAAAAAAAACAGCTCTGTTACAGAACAACAAAACACATAAGACATAAAAATTGAATGTAAACTCTTGTCACTAGTATGAAAGGGACTGTCAGTTATTTACTGATTCTGTAAGTGATTCTGTCACGCACTGGAGACCCCTGTCAGTGCAGCTTCAACCTTTAACTGCCTTTATTAAAAGTACATATCATCATGTGGCCACAAGGGCATGCTGTAACAAAACATGCTTTCTTCCTCTTATCTCTACTATCTTCACTGCAGAGAAGAGCTAGGTTTCTATGGTTGCAGGAACTAATTAATTCTATATCAAGGAGATTTAATAATAGAGAAGACTTTTTAGATATTGGCAAAACAGAGTTAGTATTTCAAGATTCTTTTTGGGTTGCTGTGTGCTTCCAACCATCTAAAAGCCGTTCACATATTATTGGTTTTAGTCTCTCCATTATCTCTGTTTACAGAGGATCTGGATCAGAACTTGTGACTTCTGCCAGATCCCAAGGATTTGGATTATGTCCAGCTCCACTTCTGAGTGGTTTCCAGAATCTTTGTCCTATTCCCGGCCTAATGCCAAGATGCAAACAATTACCGGAGAGTGCCAGTTGATTTAATAGACACCTTTGCCAGGGATACACAGGGTAAAATGTGTTCTCTCTCTTATATACAAAGATGATGGAGGGATTAGGAATATTCTCTCTCCAGCCTTTGTGCCCTTTAGCCAGAATTTCCTATAGAACTATTTAATGATTGCAGACTGATTGTTATTCTAACCTGGAATAGACTTTAAAAAAAAATAGTATATTCAGTATCATAGCAAACTCTTCATTATTCTAGTACACAAAGTTACTTCATTGTGAAGAAGCATTTTAGTCTTAGACATACAGGACCTATCTTTGTCTATTGTCTAAGCACCCTGAAAGGTAGCGTTTATTTTATTTGCTACAACCCTTTGACTGGGAACAGCTTTGCTGAGTGAAGTGCTTTGGTTGGTAGCTTTTTTTCATTAAGTGCAGCAGTGTGAAAAGCTGCAGCTAGCTAATGCAGACAAGTGAGGCTTTACCACTCTGACCGACTGGGCGATGTTGCTGATATCTGGACAAAGCTTGCGCTCAGAAGGTAGCCTTGGTCTGTTTCTTTGTGTTTAGACCTTTATGTAAGCTCAATTCATAGCATGAAGTTCTTCACCTGTGCACTGTCAAGGAGGGTAGTGCACTTTAGGAGCAGGCAAAGGTTAACTCTTACAATCCACCCGCTGTATAATGTGATAGAGTGGGGTATTAGGTTTAGCTTGTCCTGTTCTATCAATATGAGCTCTTAACTGAGAATGCAACTGTGAATAGAAGTGCTTTAGATATAACACAATAGGTAGCATCAGTTTTGCCCGGCACAAAGCGGTGGGTGGTTAAAGATGGCTGGTCCCGCTGCTGTTAATGGCACCACTTTTGATCAGTACACACTTGTAAGTGGTAGCATTTAAACTCAGCCCAGCAATGTAATAGGCGATGCTTTCATCTCATTCAGAAAGACTCTGGCATGGTAATCCTCACTTTTTCAGTTGATTCTGATAGGGACATATAGGTGTATTTTCATAACCATTTTCATCAAGTCCCAGGTCATTCAAATGACAAGTGAAAATATTTGTAGGACTTTCCTCGGTATCGATGATTTCCTCACATGTATAATTCAGTCTCTTTAAAAATAGGTGGGTTCAATATGAAAACTTCTCAAACAAATCTCTTAAACAGTATTAACTTAAAACATGAGTAAAAAATAATAAGTAGACAGCAGGGCATGGTGGCACATATCTGTAATCTGAGTATTTGGGAAGTTGAGACAGGAGGATTGCAGGTTTGAGAACAGTTTCAGCAAGTAGTGAGACTCCCATCAGCCTAGTGAGACCCTGTTCCAAAACAAAAAACAAAGATGAAAAGGGGATAGGGTGTAGCTTGAAGGTAGAATGTCCCTGAGTTCAATCCCCAGTACCACATAAAAGAATAATAATAGTAATAGTAAAAATAATAATAATAATAATGATAGGAAGAATGGAATAGTGAAAAGGAAATTATACAACAAAGTTAAATATGCCACAGGAATCAGAAGTATATGCTAATTATAAGGCATATCGATGAATTACCATTGTTTTTCTCCAAAATCGTTCTCTACAGAATTACAAACAACAAAGAGACTATGTCCATGATGCCATGTATCTTAATTTTTTTTTTTTTTTTTTTTTTTGCGGTACCGGGGATTGAACGCAGGGGCGTTCTACCTCCGCGCCACGTCCCCGGCCCTATTTTTTCTATGCTTTATTTTTTGAAACCGGGTCTCACGAAGTTGCGGAGGGCCTCGCTAGGTAGAGAGAGAGAGAGAGAGAGAGAGAGGAGAGAGGAGAGAGGAGAGAGAGAGAGAGAGAGATTGATCGCACGCGCATGCGCGCTGAGGCTGGCCGCGAACCCGGATCCTCCGGTCTCCACCTCCCAAAGTACTGGGATTACAAGCGTGCGCCACCACGCCCGGCTGTATCTTAATTTTTATAACAATAAAACACACTGAATTTCTTCTTTTCAATCCAAATATATAATACAATATACTGTTAGAGGCAATAGAATCAGTCTTTATAAGTAAAGAAAATAAGCAATGAATTTTAGTGTGGTGCACTGTATCCCTCAGAAGGGTCTTAAACTCTTGCTGCTCAAAGCCCCAAACCAGCACAACAGATACTACTTGAGAGCTTGTTAGAAGTACATAGTCTTACTCAATCTACTAAGTCAAAATACGCATTTTAATAAGATCCCCCTGATTCAGATGCACTTAATAGTTTGAGGAGCACTGGTCTAGAACAGCTATTTTTTAGTTCTTGTCTTTGTGAAGATTCTGTCCAAGACCCAAGCATTACAATCCAAATTAAGGCTTTTACAAGTCAAGGATGCCATTACTATATGAAGATAGAGTTCCTTGTTTTGAAGAAGCACACTTCATCAATATAAAGGGACTTCTGTTTTCCAAGTTGTAAACTAAAGATATCTCATCAGGCAAAAAGATTCAAAATTTCACAAATGGACAAATAATCACAATTGATGAAATTTGGTTGAAATAAGTACATATATAAAACTAATTTACTTGGTAAATAATTACATGCCTTGGTCTGTTGTTGATAAATAATTACATGCCTTGGTCTGTTGTTGATTCTGTTACACATGAAAAATTTTCTTCAACCAATGATTAGCAGGAAAAAATAGCACATAGTTCTTGAGGGGAATTTTCTTTACATATCTCAGTTTTTAGAAATCATACATAGCCATTTTTTCTCTTTCAGACCTCTCCTATATGTTGCACTGGAGTTCAGACATGGTTTCTGATTCAAAAGACACTCCTGAACTTGTGACAGGATATATTAAGCAATACAAGTGGTATAATTCCTTTATATAACAACTATTGAATATTAACTATCAGATATAAAAACATATAAAACTTGAGTTTCATGAGACGTTTTTGGCTCTGAAGCCTCATTCAGCATACAAAGCAAAATGATCTACAAGTGATTCTATCTTAATAGGTTAGAATCAATCCATACCAGTATTTTTTTTCAGTCACTTCAGTATGAATACCTTCACATAGAATAGAAATGATGACAATTTAATTGTTTCTAAGCTTTCCTCTTCTTGTTACTGAAAATAAGCTTCCAAAAGATTTCAGACTTACTCAAAGGAGGGTAGTGGAGGGAGCTTGGAAAATAGAATCTCTGTTTATGATTAGGATTCTCTCAGGGTGGGGGGACAGATTGTTTATCTACTGACTGAGTCTGTCAGTGTTCTTGAGTGGTCCATTTTTCAGTACTGGGTGTATCCAACTGCTTATTTGAAGCTGTTTTGCTCTCTCAGCTCAGATAATATCTCATGCTGGCTCTTCTGTGTGGCACATTAAGTGTTTCTCTAGTGCCCACCTGGCCACTCTCTCCATAACCTTATCGTACCAGAAACTCTACTGAGAAATGGCTGCCTCTCCCAAGATCTTCAATGGGTGATCTTCCCCATAGCTTTTCAGGGAGCTTTTCCAATTCTAGATCTTGGAGTGGCAGCCAAGTGAATGCCCCAGCATCTTTCCTTCTTTCTCTGCATCTCTGGGAAGCCCAGGTATTCCTTCCTGGGCTGCCTCAGCTTGCTCTGCAAGAATAAACCCATCCTCAAAGTCTTCCTCCTTGTATATCACTGTCATCCCTTTCTGCTTAGTTGCCCACACTTCAGAGCTATTAGAATGTTTCTGGATATTCCATTTGTAGAAATACTCCATGTAGGGGCCATGATATCAGTCTCCCTTATGTTCCGTACAAGTATTGTTCTCTAAAACTCTTTCCATACCATCTCTATTCCCTAGGCCATTTTCCGTGTGTGTGTTGTGTGTGTGTGTGTGTATGTGTTTGTGTGTATATATATATATATATATATATATATATATATATGTTATTTGTATTGTTTCTTTCTTTTTCTTTTCTATTTTAAAATATTTTTTGGTGCATTGAAATTATATGTTATAGTGACATTCAAAGTGATACAAACATACCTGGGCACATCACTTGGACATTTTGCCTTCCTAATACCTTCGGGGAAGATTAAGTAATTTGCCCTTTGGAAAGGTTCTTCTTTTTAATTTAAGATTTTAAAAATAGGCCATTTTCCTTCAGATGTGATCTAAAAGTCGAGCGTGTCGCATTTGGCACTCAGATGGGAAGGGCAAGCTGATAACCTAGGGAAACAGGAAAGGGCGTGAGCGGAGACACTTCACATCACCGTAGTATGTGTGATCATAAACTATGGCTATTATTACTGTGGAGCCGTAAGACTTTCACAGCAGGGAACAATTCACATTTTAATATCCATGAAAAACACCATTTTTACTGACAACTGGTGACATATTTCACTTTCATCTATGACAAATATCAGTTAAAGTCAATTTTTAAAATGTTATAAAACTCAAAACTATGTTCATGATATATATGCCTTTAATAGAGAGAGCTCTTTATTAATCAAACAAGATTAGGGAAATTGGATACAATTAAATTATTGGAGGTAACATTTAAGAAAGTTACAATTATGAGTCCTAGTAGGACTTTCTAAAATCTAATTTTGAGACACTGCAGATACATAGTTAATCAGTTTCAATGCTGAAAAATCTTATATTCTCATAATACAGACTGTGTCTTAAAAAAAGTCTCCATAAATTTCAATTAGTCACTTGGAGAATTTTTATACAATTTAAGACATCTCATTCTGGAGGCACTAAGTGAATTGGATTTTTAAAAATAACCATAGTAATCATCTCTAAATTTTTTATTGAGTTGATTTTTTAAAAAAAATGCCTCTGCCTTTTGTACGCTATTTATTGGGCAAGTAACTTTAGAAGAGAAGAGTTTTCTGACAGGATTTTAACATTGATTCATCCACGTAAGAAATGAATTTTAATCTGTTATTGATGTGTCTATTATTTCATATATTACATCTATAAGTTCTTATAAGAAGAATTGAACATGCTTTAAAATATCTGTTGCCCACTAAATAAATTTTCAACTTACTCTTATGGTATTTTTTCCAAATCAAGTGTTTTGTGCTAAGGGCACAGATGTTATTGCATGATGTATTTTAAAGTAGAGAAAGGGCATGGTGGTACACACCTGTAATCCCAGTACTTGGGAGGCTGAGAGAGGAAGATCACAGGTTCAAGGCCAGCTTCAGCAACTTAGTGAGACTCTTAGCAATTCAATCCCCAATACCAAAAACAATATTATATGTGAATAATTTTAACTTTTTAACTATATATTAATACCTCCTCTCCCCAAAATACCAATATAGTTAAAATACTTTTATTGATGCAGTACAGTCTCACATCATAAGGTAGTTCATAGTGGTAGTGACATACATGCAAACAGCATTCAGTGAGCTTTTCCTCAGGCCCCTCCACACTACCACCCCTTCCTCATACAGGGTATTGAGTTGACTTTAGTATTCTCACATATGTACATAATGAGAGTGTCATTGGGAGTGATTCCTTCATTAATTCTCCCCCTCTTCCCCTAGACCACCTCCCTGGCTCCACTGGAGTTTCTTCTCCCGTATACGAAGTCCCTCTTGTATCCTGATTACTCCCTAGCTTCTGAATATGAGAGAAACTATATGACCCTTTACTTTCTGTGACTGGCTAATCTCACTTAACATAATGTTCTCCACGTCCATCCATTTTCCTGCAAATGACATAATTTTGTTCTTCTTTATTGCTGAGTAAAATTCCAATGTGTGTATATCCCATAAGTTTGTAATTCATTCATCTGTTGATAGACACCTAGGTTGGATTCATAATTTGGCTATTGTGAATTATGCTGCAATAAATATGGATATACATATATTACTATAATATTCTGATTTCAGTCCCTTTGAAAAAATACTCAGGAGTGGAAAATACCAAGATTAATATGCTGTCTTCTAGACCAAATCCTGGGTGCAAATGTTTCTCACAATCCTTGGATTGCCATCTTCAATGTATCAATCAGATAATAACAATTTTCGAATGTTTACAACATATTTAATAATGTCAAATTTGATTTATTAGGTAGAGACCCTTTTTTAGAACCTTAATACCCATATGAGAAAATGAAAAATTTATAAAACATTTATAAATCAATAAAAATTATCATTAATATATAATGTATCATATATAAAAGCTATACTAATGTGGAAAACCCAATAAAGGCTATAAAATACTTTAAAAGTAGGGAGAAAAGCAGGGATGGTGATGCATGCATGTAATCCTAGTACTGAGACAGGAGGATTGCAGGTTCCAGGCCAGCCTCAGCAATTTAGCAAGACCTTCAGCAACTTAGTGAGACCCTGTTTCAAAAATGAAAATATAATAAAAAGGGCTGGGGGTGTAGCTCAGTGATAGCATGTCCCTGGGTTCAATCCTCAGGAAAAAAAAAAGGTGGGAGAAATAATATTTCCTGATGATGAAAGGAACTGTGGTTGGTTTTTAAGAACTACTACAAAAAGACAACTTCTCCAAAAATTTAAATTATTAACAAATTACCTGCTACATGAGCAAAATAAGACCTGCACAGTTCACTTAATCAGTCCTCAAGTTGTACATTTTCTTTCTTCCGGCTTTCTTATTCAGACTTTCTTTCTACCTACTAGTCCTGGCTGTCATCAACCCCTACCAAGGGTGAAGTTTGTCATCTTCAAGTTCTTCCTACACACTAATAGTAGAGAAGATCCTTAAAATGGCTTCTCAACTTTGCTTAGAAACATTTCTTGTCAGTAAGAAAAAAAATCTTAATTCATCTGATATCCAAAGTACTCCATATAAATTTACATCACAGTCTTCTTAAATTCATTATACATAAACTCCTGACAAAACAAACCTAGCTAACCAACTATTCTGTATTTCTCCCCAATTGCTTACATGACAGTCTAAAAGTTTTCTTTTGTTTTTTAAGTTTCAGTCTACTCTTGGATTATCAGTCTGATCACAAAGGATAACAGTGATGGTTTCATCTGACTCCTTGTACTACTTTTTCTCTTAGCCAGTCACTTGGCAACTATCCATGCAAGGCTGCATATGCTTTTCACATTTAGATGTAAACATCACACTTCACTAAAAATTAACTTGTTCAACAGTAGCAAGCATGCTATAAAATTTTACCACTTCAGGCTAACATATCAATAAAATGCATAAACATGTAATCTATACATTAATAAATGTTTTGAATATTACATACACACATATATAATTACTGTATTAGGGAGATTACACATTTATCACATGAAATGCAAGTTCTCGGAATCTAGTAATAGATACAAGCCATGTAGAAAATTAAAAATGTAGACAAGAAAGTTACCATGAGATGGAAACAAGTTCTTATAGAAATATATAATTTATTCTGCATAATAAATGTGGGGTCTGATTTTGTATATTCACTTCTGGTTTCTACTTTGATTATTTACTTTATTGAATAATGTTCATCAGAGAAGAAATATATTTTGTTGGATAAGACATAGATTTAGTTGATTAGAGATGTAACTTGTTAACTTAGTGAATTTGGGGCAGATATTTAAGAGGTAATTACAGTATTCACATTTAAGACCTCAAGTGTTAGTTGAACCAAGAACCCAGTTGAAGATTTAACAAAAGGAGCAGGTCCATCAGAGATTGTACTGATCAGGCTCTATTTGTAGTTAACCTACTTAACAGCACTATTCATATATTAATGTTATCATAATGGGGAAAAACTCATACAAATGAATGATGGCTAAGTAAAGTAAAGCAACACATGGTATATCTACCATCACACTGTGGGATGACATGGTGAAGAGTTTGTGCAATGTGAAAAAAATATTGTAAGATCATAGTGTTTGTGGGTGAAACACTCTATACTCTTAACCTGTTGGGTCATCTGATGCAAATAGTCATAATATCAAATAAAATATTTAAATAGTTCAAGTTGCCCCACCTTGCACCTAAGCTTCATAGTAGGATTTGGAAGTGTCTTGGGTTATTGACTATTGCTAAACCCTATTGCCTTGGTTGCTTGCCTATCAAAGTACTGTCAGCAAGGAGGATTAGCCCTACCAAAAGAATGCATTTAGATTGGAAGAAAAGGCAATGTCATGGGTTAAATTGTGTCACCCAAGCAAAGCTTGTTGGAGTCCTAGCCCCCAGTACCCTAGAATGTGGCTTTATTTGGAAATAGAATATTTACAGAGGTAATCAAGTTCAAGTGAGTTTATTCGAGTGTGCCCTAACCATGGATGGCTGGTAAGTTTATAAAAATGGGAAATCTGGGGACAGAAATACACATGCACAGCAGCAGGATATGTGGAGAGACACAGAGAAAATACAGCTGTCTGTCTGCAAGCCAAGGAGAGAAGCCTGAAATGGATTTTGCCATCACAGACCCTCCAGAACCATGAGCCCTTACACTTTTGTTATTTAAGCCATCCCCTTTGAAGTCCTTTGTTAAGGAAGCCTCAGTGAGCTAATATAGGCAGTTACCTACTCATTTAGCTTTCCATATTTTATGCACATATGTGTATAGATTATTATGACAAGGACAAGAGGCTTCTATGTGAGCTCTAAATATCAAGGTAATAGCTATGAATATTAATTAAATGGAGATCATAGAACTGTAGGAGTGTTATAATCTTGCAGTGCAATTAAACATTGTGATCTGACCTGTTAGAAGTAATTTTAATGCTTAGTCTCCTTTCTCACTGACAACTATGCAGCTCCCTTTCTTAAGCCAGTCCTTCACCTTCCTCTGCTGGTTTCACATGATTGTCCTCAAATTCCCACCGTTATTCCTGGAAATGACCTGAGCATGACAGATGACACAAAGAGCTTAGAATAGATTTTATTTCCAATCAATGTATAAAAATTCAGGTAGAATTTGAAATTGTGTCCTCTCACCTTCTGCTTACTCATACTTATGGTTATGTAGACTTGTGTTTTAAGACTAATGTCTATCTGTTTGTGACTTTGAAGTCTTTAGTTGTTTCCTCCTAACATGCTCAGCTTTCTGTAAAGAAATAAAGATATGTGGAAAGTTTGTAGAACAAGAGGGGACATTGCAATACATAGCAACATTTAAAGGAAATATGTCATAGCTGTTTTTTTTTCAAGTGGCAACATACATTCTTTTAGATCCGAAGTTAAAAAAGTGTCTTCTTAGATATGTTAAAACTGTGCTTTCTATATGAAAATTTGGTGGGGAATTTTTAGTCAATTCAGTTAATCATTTTTAGTAGGATTTTTGGTACTCTTTTGTGAGAAGAAATATTTTTGATACACAACTCTGTGTAGAAGTTGATATTAAAAATATAGAATGTTTGAGAAATATTGACTCCCAGTGAGTTTTCCATCACCTCACTGTATAAACGCCTGGAAAGCCTTACTCTTCCAAGAATTCCCAGGATTATTCCTTAGGCATTCTACATGTAGCTTTGAGATAGTGCCCAAAGACTACTGCTGATCATTAGGCATTACCAACAAATTACATTTGAGAGCACTTAATCTGAGATTTGAGATTATTGATCCATAATTCAACTCTAGCTCGGGTAGCACTGGGACAAGATTATACCAGAAAAAGGAGAAATTAGGAGTCCAGGAATGCTGACAAGATCGGTCAGTATTCTGGAATGACAACATAATGTTAGAGCAAAGTAAATATGAACATATGAACATCACTAGTAAAGGATCCAGTCAAATCAAGCACACAAAAACAGTTGTGTAGCCGGGCGTGGTGGCGCACGCTTGTAATCCCAGTATTTTGGGAGGCAGAGACCGAAGGATCCGGGTTCGCGGCCAGCCTCAGCTCTCTCTCTCTCTCTCTCTCTCTCTCTCTCTCTCTCTCCTTAGTGAGGCCCTCCACAACTTCGTGAGACCCGGTTTCAAAATAAAGTATAAAAAAATAGGGCCGGGGGTGTAGCGCGGAGGTAGAACACGCCTGCGTTCAATCCCCGGTACCGCAAAAAAAAAAAAAGTTGTGTATGTCAAGATGAATAATTGCGCATTATCTTCAAAAAATACAAGCATCATCAAAGATGTACTACATGCTAGATACATAGTATATACTTCATAGATGGTTTGTAATCCTCACAAGTGTAAGAGGATAGAAAAGTTATCTCTGCCTCATCTTTATACAGTCAAAAATACATATGATTTACTCATTCGAACCCTGGAGAGGGCAGAACTAGAGTTCAAATAAAGTTCTGCCTAACTGTAGAGCAATGTTCTCCATGCACAGTGATAGCAAAAGGTAACTACATTATCAGTAGCCATTTAAGAGGTCTTGATAAGCATCTTGTCACAGATTCACTTTGACAGTGGGATGTATGAACAGGTGTCTAGCAATAAAATGGGATCAGGAAAAGATAGTCATTGGTCGTAGGATCAGTGATTAGCTGTAGAACATTACAAGTGGCTATTCAGTTAGTGATTTATCTGAAATGGTACAAGATGGAGATCCTATTCTCTTTGCATTTGAGGAAAAAATACAAACACAGTGTAGAAAATGGTGGGTATATACACCCAAAAAGAAAAGTGGTAAACAATTAGACTGAGGGCCTGAGTAAGGGCTTCTGATTATTGGTGATACCTGTGCAGATCAGAACAATCCTACCTGTCAGGTTCTTTTTTATTTCATAATGCTGTGGCTCGTGCTTATCATCATTATTCTTATTATATTTAGTGGATTATGGAGCACTTGCATATTCAAGAGGTTGCAAGTAGAAAATTAGGAATTGATTGTTGAGAGAGAGAGAGAGAAAAAAAAATTGGTTGATACTGCCTTCTTGGTTCTAGCTGATGCACCAGGAAGAATTAGGAATAGATTTTCAAGGCCATCCATTTAAGAACTTTGGATTATTGAGATAAGATATGGATCACCACATTTTAGAGCTATTGTCCAGGTGATGTCTGTATTAAGTATTGAGTAGAAGATTATAATGGAAAGAATACAGACTTTGAATATTAAAAAGAATGTTTTGGCTCTGCTATTTACTGGTTGCTGCTTTGTTGTTCCTGCTGTTGTTTTTGCTTCTTTGTTTTTTGAAAATATAGAATTTTACTTAGTGCCATTTACCCTAATTTTTCTGAGTGCTATTTTCTTTTCTTAGATTTTTTGGAAAGAGTATGTAAGATAAAGTACTTAACAATTAATCCTCATGTAATATGTTCTAGACACTCTGTGTAGTGATTCATGTGTTACTTTATTCATCATAACATAGTTATGAGATAAATTGTACTTTTTAATAAAAATGAAGAAATTGAAATTTGAATACTTGGTTAATTCTATTATAGTAGTAAGTTGTAGAGCTTAGGAAGTCTTATTCTAATGTCCAAGTACTTAAATCTGATTTCTAATATGTGCAAAGAACTTAGTATATCTGACTGTGAAAGCAAGAAACAAGTCCTTTCTTTCCACTAACTCTAAATTATTTAGACTATAGCCCTCCTATCAATGATTTTACTAATCTGTCAAAATTTTGCTGATGCAACAGTCTAACTGATTCAGCCTTGGTGCATCCTGTTCTTTATCATAGGTATTATTTCTCATGCACGTATAGATTCTCAGTCCCACACCAAAATTTAGGACCACTCCTAGACCTAGAAAGCATGATGAGGAATAATGGGATCCAGATGCTGAATTTACGGAGGACGGGAGAATTGGATCTTAGGACATATTTTATTTTCCCACACAGGTCTATCACCAGATTCAAGGACTGAAAACAAATTACCATGCAGTGGGAGATTTGGTTTTGGAGTAAAACTACCCTTCAAGAAGTGGAACCATTACTTTGAGAGGTGGCTTTTTATGCGAGGGGACAGCAATATGTGCTATTAACAGGAGAAGGCAAAGTTTAATTCCAGAGGGAAGTGAAAAGAACTGCAAGAGAATATTTGACACAAAGAGGGTCTGCATTCCAGTAGCCCTATGTTGGGAAACAATGGAAGGCAGATGGAGGGCCATAGTGAAAGACAGAAAGCCCAAGCTAATTATTTGCATTAATTATTACTAGTCATGAGAGCAGACCTGAGAGGTTTTTCCAAGGTAAGTATATAGTAGGGATAAGGGAAGCAATGGTTTCAGAAATAAAGTAATAGCCAGGTGTGGTGGCACACTCCTATAATCCCAATACTTGGGAGGCTGAGACAGGAGGATTGCAGGTTCAAGGACAACCTCAGCAATTTAGCAAGGTCCTCAGCAACTTAAGAGACCCTGTTTCAAAATAAAAATAAAGAATAGAGCTGGGGGTGTAGTCCAGAAGTAGAATGCCCCTGGGTTCATTCCTCAGTACCACAAAAACAAACAAACAAACAAACACAAACAGAAATAAAATAGTAATATTTGTTAAAGGGAAAAGGGCCTAATACCTAGAGAAAAGCTGGGGAATTAGGGAGTAGGCATACAATTCTAAGTACATAAGTATTTGTGCAAACATAAGCACATGACTAGAACTGCTCATTAATGGATTTGAGTCTTAAGAGTTCTCTGCACTGAAGGTGTTGGCAAATGACTAATAATAATAATAATAATAATAATCATGAGACTATTCACTGGTTTTTTTAGGATGATGCAAACAATTTCAAATCTTCAAGGTTCAGCAAAGACAATGCGCATTGTTATTTTTTCCACTGCTATTGTGGTGCCTTCATGCACCAGAAATTCTATTTGAACATCCATTTGTCAACATTGAGAAATAAAACATTCACCTCTTCATATTTTCAGTGGTTCTTGTCACAGGGGTTTTCTAACCCATAACTGCATCAAAAGAATACTGAGCTCTATCTAGTATATTGCATTTTGGCAGTGTAGTCAGTAATAGACAGTCCAAAGGATGCTCAAACCCAACAGTATTTAGAGATCCCCCAAACAGATATAATTCATCTTAGTAAAATACATACAGCTGTAATTTATCAGGTTGACTCAGAGAGATAAATCTTACTAAAAACAGAATTAATCACAGTGCTTCTTGTATTTATCTGGCAGTTTAGAGAAGTTAAATGTGAATTAAAAGTCAGCTTGAATTTTCTAAATATGTTATTAATAGAGTCTGTGGTTGAGAGTGAATATATAGAGGGAAATTTCTTGTAAAGTAAAACTGTATTTAAATTAGTAGCCCTATTGAATAGCTGTGAATCTGCCAGTTTCTGCTCTTTCATGATTCATGTATAGTATAATCAACCCAAGCAGATAAAAAAAAGGTGGAAGGAGGTATATATAGTCTTCACCACAAAGAGATAATCTGTTTCCTTTCTCTAGCATTATTCTAACAGCTCCATTTGACGAAAGGCAAAATTATAGATGAGAAAATTGTTTTTATTGCTAATTATCTAGGCTGGCACTTTTATACCTTATGATGCTGTAACTTTAGAAAATACTGACAAAATATCCTCAAAACCTTTACAAACATATACAATAGAATTATGTAACCATAAAACAAAAAGTACTTTATAGTTTATTCCATATGGGAGAGTAAAGGGCAGAGTCAACAGTGGTTGTCACCTACTACTACATTCTGTATTTTCAGAGGCTTCCTAGAGCCACAACCTTTAAAGAGGATCAAAAACATGACTAAGTAACTAATATGTAGCAGACACTTGTGCCAATGTTTTCCCAGTCCCTATAGTAACCCTGTTGGGTGGATCATGTTATTTAGATTTCCAAAATGAGATCCACACTTGTCAGATAAAATGTCTGAAAGCAGGAACTACTAAATTGCAAAACCTGAATTGAAACCCAGGTTTCCTTACCTTGAGACTAGTGTTCTTCCTACTTGAAGCAAGATGCAGCATAAAGTTCATGGACTTTCAGAGTTTGGGGGCAGGTGAACTTTGCTTGGAAAGCTCTCGCACTGACTGTCAAGGGAGGTTAGGGACTTATATCTACTCTCATCTAAAGCTTCCTCCTAGGTGCTTTGGATGGTGTAGGTAAAAGTCTTAACATCACATTACCTGTAATATTACCATATTGGATTTCCTTCTTAGTGTGGCGATGGTCTTTTTAGTATGAGGCTAATCCCACATTGTCCTCTTTGCCTTTGATCTGGAGGATGCTGAGGCTTCCCTGAGTCAACAGTGCAGTAACCTGGGCTCTCAAAAGCTGCCCTTACAAAATGCAAGTTTCTCCTTATTTTCTCAAAACATAGACATTATTATTTTGCCAGGTACCCATATAAACAATCATAATTTTGTCAATATGCATTCCATGCATTAAATCAGTCATACCTTATTTCTTATTACTTAGGAACTATTTATTGTCTATTATTTGAAAGGCACTCTGCCAGACAATACAGATAAAAATGCACAAGAACAATTCTGTCCTTGGAGATCTTAACAGTCTTGTGATTTTGACACACAAGTACAGACAGACAAGTGCTTACCAAGAGGTGAACTAAGAACTAGGAGCGCTGGACTCAGGGGCAAGACAAGAAGTAGGGTTAGAATGTCAATGCAAGTTTGGAGCACAGGGGATTGACAGGTTTTAAAGCCAATTAGATTCCAGAGTTTAGAAGCCAGGTAATAAAGTAGATCCAGAGTCCTAACTCAAGATCTTTAGTCCAGAATCATGATGCTCAAAGACACCATCAGTCATTACTGAGGCATGCCAAAGAAGGAGACAGCAAAAAGTAAAGCAAGAATAAAGCCAAGAAAGGAAAACCCAGGCTATAGGACTCATTGATATAGGAAAAGAGAAGAAAGGGATATCAAAGAAAGGTAGGAAAAAGTTTAAAAATTTTTACCTTTGTTCTGGCATCAATTAATAAAAAAAGAAAAAAAGAAAAATACTTATAGAAAAGTAATATTAAGATATATATTTGAAGAAATGAGTCACCATTTTATGCTGAGAATAATAGATACTTGTTAATTTGTTTAAAAATCATCTACTAATTGCAATTTGATTATTTAGATAGAATTAAATAAAAATGTGCTTTCTACAAATATATTTTAAATTCAGCATTCTTTCTTTTTCGGTACTGGGGATTAAACCCAGGGCTATTCTACCTCTGAGCTATTCCCCCAGTCCTATTTTTTTATTCTTTACTTTTGAAACAGGGTCTCACTAAGTTGCGGAGGCCTCATTAAGTAGCTGAGGCTGGCCGTGAACCCAGATCCTCCAGTCTCAGCCTCTCAAGTACTGGGATTACAAGTGTGCACCACCACACCCAGCTAAAATAAGCATTATTGATGTAAATTGTTAATTTGTACTTTAGTATGTTTGGTTAAGTATAAATCTGCAGTTTCATTTATATCTCTGGAATTTTCTTTTTTGTGTGTGGTACCGGGGATTGAACCCAGGGGCGTTCTACCTCCGCGCTACATCCCCGGCCCTATTTTTTATACTTTATTTTGAAACCGGGTCTCACGAAGTTGCGGAGGGCCTCACTAAGTAGAGAGAGAGAGAGAGAGAGAGAGACAGGGAGAGAGAGAGAGAGAGAGAGCTGAGGCTGGCCTCGAACCCGGATCCTCCGGTCTCTGCCTCCCAAAGTACTGGGATTACAAGTGTGCGCCACCACGCCCGGCACTTATATCTCTGGAATTTTCTAAAAATGTTGGAATAATAGCAAGAAACCCTGAATTATGATTTTTACATTTTTATAAATGCAGATTTTATAGAATTATAAAACTTCAATTTTATGAAATTATAAAAATATACTATAGATACACACCATGTGAATTATATTTTCAAATATTTCATATACATAATAAAATATTAAGATATTTCATTTTGTGTTGTTTAAAGCAAGCTTCTACAAGTCAAAAAAATCTTGGTAAGGCCCCTTTCCTGTAATGATCTTTCATCCAAATAACTCAACGAAATGTCATTTCATGTTTTCATTTAGGCATTGTACTCTTTCTGTGTTTGTTTTTACATATCAGTTATAAATATCTATATCAGGTATTTTTATTCACCGAAATTTATTTTTGCCATGTAAACACGATCCTCTCTCATTTTTCAGAATCAATCCTTCACAGGGTAAAGACGAATAGAACCCTATTCCTGTTTTTCTCAAACTCAAGCTGCCATACTTGCTTTTGCTTTTTTCATTGTAGTGTGAGTGGAAGAATGGCCGGATTAACAAACAGTCAATGTCTGTGTTCCGGCTCTTAGCAGGGGCTGTTTCGGTGGCTGTTTAGGAAGGAAGATGACCATGGAGTGAATTCCTAATTCCTAGTGTTGTGCGATGGGAAGAACTGAGAGTGGTGGGGAGGGGTCCTGCACCCGCTGTGCACCTCCCATCTCAATGAGCGTTACCAGCTGTGCATCTCTGTTCAGAAGCTTAAAGTCTGAATTAGAGAAATCTGCGTCATAGGAATAGAACTGTGGGACTGATGGAAAACTTTCTAACTATCCCAGACTGACTCCTTACCTGCTTTTTCCTTACTTGATAAATAAGTTGGCAGCAAATATGAATACAAAGCACAACTCTATCAAGAAGTATCTTCTACCTCTGAGCTACACTCTCAGACTTATTTTTTTATTTTGAAACAGGGTCTCACTAAGTTGTGAAGGGCCTTACTATAAGTTTCTTTCTGAGACTGACCTTGAACCTGTGATCCTCTCATCTCAGTCGCCCAAGTACTGGGATTATAGGTGTGTGCCACCATGCCTGGCTTAAGCTTAATCTTTATGATAAACAATTTCTCAAGAAAAAAAGTGATATTTAAGCCTTTTTCTTTCCTAAGAATGGTTGTAGTATACGCACAGGTGTGTGTGTGTATCTGTGTATATATGTGTGTGTGTGTGTGTGTGTGTGTGTGTGTGTGTGTGTGTAAATACACACACATGGATAGATATATCAACATAGATATTTATAATGCTATCTCTATTTTCCCACATATATTCATTATATATCAGTAGAGATAGTGATATATATTATAAACACATAAATAGGTAAACATATCTATATATGGAGGGAGAGAAAGAGAGAGAGCAAAAGATATATATGAAAAATGTTATATATTGCTGAGGAGGAATTAATAAGAAAAGCAAAACTTACCCAAACTACTTACTTGATAATGAAAATGCCATAAATACTGGAAGCTTCTATTTATATTTGCTCTTCAGTGATACAAATGGGAAGATCTGGTTCATTAAAAAAGTTGTTTTACTTTCATTATCCCTTTGGCTTTTAGACTTCTCTAAACTAGCTGACTATTTTTACCACTGAAATTATATTTTTATTTCTTGTTAATAGGTTTTTTATGAAATCACAAGATTAGAATTTAACCTCAAGTTCAGTTAATATAACCCACCTCTTTAAAAAGAATAATTTTAACTAAAAATGATTCATTAATTAGTAATGATTTTATGGAAAATAATCTACAATTCTCCTACCCTTTCTTTGCACTGCAGCCAAAATGACTTTTCTGAAATTCAAATCTGATCTACATTATTCTCCTAATTCCTTCCATTGTTGTCAGGATAAAAATTCAACTCCTTAGCATATCTTAAAAGGTACTTTCCTCTCAATCCTTGAGCTGTGTCCCTATCAAATTATCAGGTCTTCCAAAAAACCCATGCTCTTCTTTCCTTCTAGACACTACCCTCATAAAAAATACTTCACATTGTTTATAGATTTTTATTGATGCCTTATAATTATATATCATAGTGAAATTCAAAGTGATACATTCACATATGCCAACAGCATCTCTTGGTATGCTCCCCTCCACACCCCACCCCTCCTTCCTCCCATATGCGAATAATTCATTCATATACAAACAAAATTATTTGTTCTGTTTCCTTCCTCAAGCCTCCTTTACTCCTGCTTCTTCTCCCTTCCCCAAATCCCTTCCAAATTCTAATAATCTCTCTTCCCATTTTCATGAAGTCCTTTTTCTTTCCTATTTTCTCTTGAGCTTCCACGTATAAGAGAAAACAGACGGCCCTTATTCTTTTGACTCTGGCTGATCTCACTTAGCATGATGTTCTCTAGTTCCATCCATTTTCCTGCAAATGACATAATTTTGCTCTTTATGGCTGAGTAAAACCCCATCATGTGTATACACCATGATTTCTTTATCCATTTACCTGTTGATGGACACCTAGGCTGATTCCATTACTTGGCTATTGTGAATTGTGCCACTATCTGCCTCCTACCTACTCATCTTTTAAATCTTGATTTTTATCACTTCCTCAAATAATCCATTCCATAGACTTTTCCCCCAAATGTAGTTTAGATTCCTTCATAGGGTTTGTTGTAACAATATCTTGAAATCTATTATACTGCATTATAATATCCTGTTATCCATATTCTCTACCAGACTGTAAGCCACATAAGGACAAAATAATTCATAACAATAATTCATAACATATACCTCATAGTGGGTTATTAGACCTAATTATGAAATATAGACTATTATATAATAACATTATAGATGAGGAGACTGATGTTTAAGGAAATTAAGTTCAGTCACATAGACAGCAAGTGGTAAAGCCAGCACATAAGCAGTCTGTATTAGTCAGCTTTTAATCACTGTGACCAAAATACCTGGCAAGAATAACTTAGAAGAGGAAAGATTTATTTGCCTCATGGGCTCAAAGGTTCAGTTCCTGGTAAGCTGGCTCCAAGACAGAAACATCATGGCAGCAGGGCATGGCTGAGGAATACTGCTCAGCTCATGACAGCTGGGAAGCAGAGAGACAGGAAGTGGCAAGGGACAGAGATAGTCCTTAGTGACCGTCTCTTCAGCCATGCCCCACTTGCCTACAGTTACCACCCAGTAAGTCCATTCAAGTTATTAATCAATCAATGGATTTATGATTCTGTTATTTTACCTCTGAATATTTCTGCATTACCAACACATGAGACAAACCATAATGCAGTCTAACTTTAGTGTTTAGATTATAAATTATTATTATTATTTTTCTTGCAGTACTGGGGATTGAACCCAGGGACATTCTCTACTATCTGCCACATTATCTGTTGACAAATGTTAGGGAAGAGAAGGAACAGGGAATAACTGTGAAGAGATAGGAATAGAGATGCTTGAAGTAATGGAATGATTCTGTGTCTTGACACCCAGATATCTGCATGCGAAAAAATCTCATAGAACTAAATATACACAACATGCACATAGATGAGTGCATGTAAAACAGGTGTAAAACATGTAAATTTAAATAAGTTCTATGGATTTTACTAGTGTTATCTTCCTGGCTGAGATACTCTACGATACTTATTATACAAAATGTTACTGGTAGAAGGAACTGGGTAAAGCATACAAGGCTCTCTCTGTATTATTCTTTGTAATTTCCTGTGAATCTTTAAATTATTTTAGAATAAAAAAATTTGGAAAAGTTGGATAAAATTAGAATAAATGAAGTGAGCTAGTTAGCCCAATAAATGAAGTGAGCTCTAATATTCAGAAGCTGGAATTGGTGCAGATGTTCTTTATAGGATTTTTGATGTGCAATGTATACATGATTTATCTATTACCATCCTGAAGACTCTCAGGAAGTTTCCCTAAAGCTGACGTATGTGATTATATAAAAAATGGAAAGATAAATTTCTATAGAGACTAGTTTCACATTTTTCTTTGAAAAAGTATTCTAAACTTTATTTTATTTTCAGTAATAATCTAGGAAAAGGACCCAGGATCCCTATAGACCTAGATGACATTTTTCCAAAGTTCAGAGGAATATTAGGATCAACATATCATCACCCTAATTTGTACATTAGCTATCTGGGAAATATAGGGACTTAACAAACAAAGACACACAGAAAAGAAGCATGAATAAATAAATTTATAAATGAAACTACTGGGACCAGTCAATCTGGTAAAATGAATATTGAGAGGGAAACGCTTCTAGCAGTTTCTGAAACTAGCAGTATCTAGCATTTCTTCCATTTTCCACTGTGTAATTTTATTACAGGATTCATCACGTTCTTTGTTCATTGTTGGGCTACTTTTCTATGTCCTGTATTAGAGCACAACGAAGTCCATATCATATTTTCATGTCATTACAGCATCTAGGATGGTGTCTCACAAAAAAGGTGCCTGAGAAACATTGGGGATTGAGTGGATTAATAACTGAATGGTATCAAAAGTATATGTAGATAAGGATTATTTACTATGCTCCAGAATCTGCCTTTTAAAAGGAATATCTAAAACTCGGAAGACATCAATTTACAACAATGTTGAAATCTTCATAAAATTGTTATAACATAAACCAATTGAATGGAGGAACATGGTGATTGGAAGTGGTTTCATTTCTTTAAACGTCTGAACAATGATTTGAGGTGCTGGACGTTTTACAGATATATCGGCCATCTTGATTCATCACTCCCTTTTCATGTGTCTAAGCTTCACCTGCTCTGTGATCTTCATAAGGCAGATAATATATTTAACATTCTTTGGCACCAGGAGAGGAGGAAATGGATTCAGTTTTAAAAATGTCCATCCTCAACGCAAAGTTTCACTCACTGTAATTACTGTTTGTCAATCATAGTGATTTACTGAGGGAAATGAAAGTGACTAATATATGGACTATAAATAAGGTGATCGTACATCCTGGTTTACCAGTAACTGTTCCTGTTAGTGCCTTCTCTACCAGGGTAATTATTAATAGCCCCTGGTTTTACTCTCAAAATAATCTAGGTTTGGATACTAAATTATTTAGTTAATCTGACCATAATGCATGATGTCAGAAGAGTGAAATAATCGATGAATCTGACTTACTTTGCATACCAGATGAATATCTATATTTTATGTATCATCCAGTGAAAGAAAATAACTTAGACATCCATTGTAGTTTGTATGCAGAGTATCCCCCAAAGGCTCATGTGTTGAGGGCCTGGTCCCCTGCTAGTAGCACTACTGGCAGATGGTGGAAACTGTAAGAGGGAGGACCTAGTTGGAGGACATACATAACTAGATACTTGTATCTGAAGGGTGCATCTTGTCCCTGGCCCCTCCTCTCCCTCCCTCTCTCTCTCTCTCTCTCTCTCTCTGTCTGTCTCTCTCTCCCTGTCTCTCTCTCTCTCTCTCTCTCTCTCTCTCTCCCCAAGCTGCCATGAGATGAGCAGCTCTGATCTGCCAAGTGTTCCCTGCCATGATGTTCTTCCTCCCTACAGACCCATAACAATGGGGCCAAACAACCATGGACTGAAACCTCTGAACTGTGAGCCACACTAAATCTTTCCTTCTTTAAGTTGACTCTCTCAGGTATTTTGTCAGAGATGGAAAATTAACACATACAACCTCTCAATCAATATACACAAAATCATTTAATAGTCTCTATTGAGATATTCAAATGGAAAAACAAAACAGCCCGGAATTGAAGATCAAGTGCACGTAGTTATATTCTGTTACATTCAAGATAAACAAAACCAACTTCATAGAAATTCTTAAAATTGAGATTTTTCCCTTATTATATTTTTGGTTCATGTTTTTAATTTTTAAATTAAATTTATTTTTAACTGATAGATCAACACATTGAAATTATACATATTAGTGGGGTACCATATGATATTTATATACGTGTATACATTATATAATGTTTCAGCCAGGTTAAATATATCATTTCATTCTCACTGCTGTGACTCAAAAAGACTGACAACCACAACTAAGAAGAAGAAAGATTTATTTGCTCAA
Organism: Glis glis; assembly: GCA_004027185.1. Classification (NCBI taxonomy): domain Eukaryota; kingdom Metazoa; phylum Chordata; class Mammalia; order Rodentia; family Gliridae; genus Glis; species Glis glis. The sequence goes on along the minus strand of PVJS01000671.1, from coordinate 94,325 downwards.
AGTTCTGGAGATTTCAGGGGTTCAGGACATGTTAGCCAAGGTGAAGTCTGCAGAGCTCTTGGGGAGCAGAGAGAGCAGCACAAGGTTCTGTTCTCACATCATAGAGGCTGGAAGCAAGAGCAAGCAAGCAAGGGGATTCAAAGATACAGCCCTCAAGGCCACACCCCTCTTGACCCACCTCTCCAGTCACATCCCACCTGCCTAGGTTACCACCCAATAAGTTTATTACAGTGGCTTTATACATCATGAGATTACAACCCTCATGATTTAATTATATCAACTCTGAAGAGCAATGCATGAGCTCTTTCAGAAGACATTCTATATCTAATCATCACACATATCTACCTTCTCAAACATTCGTCATTTTTATGGTTAAAAACTTTTGAAATCTTTTCTTCTAACTTCTTGAAATTTGAATACCTAATTGTTATCTATGGTTACCATATTGTGCACAAAAAAAATACCCCAGAGCTTCTTACTACTATCTAACTGTATCCATTGATCAGTTTTGCCCTGTCTCTCCTTCCTGTTCCCAGGGCCTCTGGTAACCACCATTCTACTCTCAATGTCTATAAAATTCACAGTTTTAGGCTCCACATATCACTGGTACTTGTCTTTGTGTACCTAGCTTATTTCACTGAACATAATGATCCCCAGTTGTTGCAACTGGAGATCATCTCCAGTTGTTGCAACATGATCACCATGTTGTTGCAAATGACAGAATTTGCTTTCTTTTTATGGTTGAATAGTAAGTATTCCATTGTGTCTACATACCACATTTTTTTATCCATTAATAACTTGATGGACACTTAGGTTATTTTTATTTATTTTCTGCCACTGTGAATAGTGCTATAATGAATAGAAGTGCTGATATAACTTTGATATACTTATTTCATTTCCTTTGGATATATGCCCAGTAGTAGAATTGCTAGATTATATGGTAGTTTTATTTGTGATGACTTTCCATAATATTTTTTCATAATGGTTATACTAATTTATATTCCTACCAGTGGTATGCAAAAGTTCTCTTTTTTCCACATTTTTGTCAGTCCTTCTCTTTTGTTTTTAGGTAACAATCATTCTTACTGGGGTGAGGTGGTACCTCATTGTGGTTTTGCTTTGCATTTCCCTGATGATTAGTAGTGTTGAATATTTTTTTGTATAACTTTAGGCCATTTATATGTATTTTTTAGACAAATGCCTATTTAGGTTTGTTCTATTTTTTAACTGGCTTATCCAACTTTTTCCTACTAACTTTCCTGAGATCATTATATAGTCTATGGTCTTTTTCCAAATCAAAATAAAATAACAAAACTATTTTAGAATTTAATAGTATTTTTATAATCCCTAAAAATATTCTAGTGAAAGATCAGTATCACCTGTAAAAAATTCTAAAATTATTATAAAACTATAAAAATCTAAAACCAATTTTGATACTAATAATTGAATAATCAACTAGTTAAATATCATGATAAGCAATATAACTTTTCATTTGGTATTTACTTTGATTGTTCTATTGTTAAGTATACTTCACATAAAATTCACAATTTAGTAGTATTAGACATACACTAATATATACCTCCAGACCTTTTCATCTTCCTGAGCTAAGATTTTATTTTGGCTTTTTTAAAAATAGAAAAATTTGGCTGGGCATGGTGGCGCATGCTTGTAATCCCAGTACTTTGGGAGACAGAGACCGGAGGATCCGGGTTCGAGGCCAGCCTCAGCTCTCTCTCTCTCCCTGTCTCTCTCTCTCTCTCTCTCTCTCTCTCTCTACTTAGTGAGGCCCTCCGCAACTTTGTGAAACCCGGTTTCAAAATAAAGTATAAAATATAGGGCCGGGGGTGTAGCATGGAGGTAGAACACCCCTGGGTTCAATCCCCGGTACCGCAAAAAAAAAAAAATAGAAAATTTTTATTTTATTATACATTTTGAATGAAAATGAAATTTTAATAAATATTAAAAATAAGATATAATTTCTGAACTTTTTGAAATTGTTCTAATATGCTTAATAAATACATTGATCATTCTTCACAATGACTTTTATACTTTTAACAATTTTAGGTTCTAAAGGCTTATAACGTAAAATACTAAGAAATAATGCTTAGAAAATTTTAATTTCTAATTATTTTAATTACTCATAAATAAATATGTATGTATACATACATATATTTATACAAATAACTAAATATATTTATGGCTGCAAACACATATATGTGTTTGCAAATGCTTAAATTGAATCTGCAGGATACATATTGGTTGAGAACCGAAGATAATTATTTGGCTTTAGAGACATGCCACTTCTAAGCATTAAGTCTGTTTTCAGAACTAAGTATAAGAATTCCCAGATGTGCTCACTATTTACTTTATCTGTAAAGGGCTGTAGAATCTCTCCTATAGTATTCCACATCCTTATCTTTAACTTTACCTCAAAATGTACATTTCAAAATATCTTAATGTTTTAAAATGAAATATAAAGTAAATATGTTTTGCCAATATCTAATATTTTATTATACATATTGCAAAACTCTTATGCCATTCGTTTGAAATGTCAGAAGTATTTTGTCTTCTGAATAAGTGAATAGCTAAAGACTTAGCAGGATTTTAAAGCTCCTTTATTTTGCGATTTCACCACAGGAACCATGAAATGAATAAATAAAAATATGCCTAAAATAGTTAACTGCATGCCTAGTTTTAAAGACTGATGGCCCAGCTTTTTGTACCAGCAGAAATCCTAAGAAACCAATGTCTAGCATATCACATTATGGATGCAGAAAGCCAAATGATAGAAAGCTAGCCCCTCAGCAGCACATAATCTCATGGCACTTTTCATTCTGCAGACAAACCCAGGAAACATGTAAGAATCAGAAGGTGGATTTCTGAGTCTGTGAGTTAAAAAATGTGAATCCACTAAAGAAAAGTCTATACCAATAGAGTGAGAAAATAACCACAACTTAATGGATTAGAAAATATTTAAACATGAAATTATACTTAAAATTATTTTCTCTGATTTTTTTCTTTACACTTTCTTTTAGTGAGCTAATTCAACAAACATGTGAAGTTCTAATTTGTGCAAGATAGCCTTTTTTGGCCAAAAAGATACAAATGACAGATGGGATAGAGTACCTACCTTCAAGGAGTACAAGAGTCTGTAGTAGAGATCAAACAATTAAAGAGATGTTTATAACATAGTGTGAGAACTACAGTAGGACTAGGTATAGGCTACCACAGAGCACATTTGAAAACAAAACCATCATTCAGTCATGGACACTGATGAAAGGCTACTAAAAAGAAGTGCATTTCAGTGGGGTTTTAAGTTCAAGTTAACCAGACAGTAAGCAGAAAAAGCCAAATCAGTCAGAGGGAGCATGATGTGCTATAAGCCTGGAATGAAGGGATGCTAAATGCTAGAGTCAGACACACAAATAAAGCAAAACCAGCATTCTTGACTAAGAGAACTGGATTATAAATTTTAAGCTATATATGGAAAAAAATCATCACTTTTGGAAAATTGATATTTTTATTTATATAATAGTGACTACAAATGTAGTAAAGTATGCCAAAATTATCAATAAGGCCTCCAACAAATGAAAACTTTTTCATCCAAAGAATAATTACTATATCCTTGTAATATTAAAAAGATATTATGAGGTTAATAAATATTTATTGATGAAAGTATTTGCTCACAATTTGGAGAATGTATATATATATATATGTATATATATATATATATATATATATATATATATATAATTTTTTTTTACTTATCTGCAGGTCTTGGTTTGGACAAGTAAATACTATTTTTTTCTAATTGAGCATATTGTTTATATAAGAGGTCCAAATCATAATATTTATTTTATTTATTTGTACTAGGGATTGAATCCAGGGGCATTCTACCTCTGAACTAAACCCCCAATCTTATTTTATTTTTTATTTTGAAACAAGGTCTCACTAAGTTGCTGAGGGTCTTTTTTTTTTTTTTTTGCGGTACCGGGGATTGAACCCAGGGGCGTTGTACCTTCGTGCTACACCTCCGGCCCTAGTTTTTATACTTTATTTTGAAACCGGGTCTCACAAAGTTGCGGAGGGCCTCACTAAGTAGAGAGAAAGAGACAGACAGACAGACAGACAGAAAGAGAGAGAGCTGAGGCTGGCTGCGAACCTGGATCCTCCGGTCTCCGCCTCCCAAAGTACTGGGATCACAAGCGTGCGCCACCACACCCGGCGCTGAGGGTCTAAGTTGGTGAGGCTGGCCTCAAACTTGTAATCCTCCTGTCTCAGTCTCCCCAGTACTGGGATTGCAGGTGTACCACCATACCCGGCTCAAAATCATAATACTGCAAATGTAAGTTATTTATTAGCTTTCTTTTGGAAGGAAGCCTTCCTGAAAATTAGAAAATTTGATTAGTTAGACATGCAAAATCATCTTCCCAATATGCATACTAGTGCCCACATATGTCTAATTGAAAATATTATATAACATTTACCAGCGAATATAGAATTATATGGCATGGTTGTATGGCATATCTTCTTCAAATGGAAATGTTGCCTGCATTTCCTCTGCCATTGCTAGCCACAGAATATTTGAAGGTTAGTATCCTCTGCTATTTCCTAAATTGCTGATTGATTTCTTACAATGGATAAAACTTGACTCATTTTATCCAAAACACTTCAAAGCTACACCCAATTGGGTAGTTTACACCTGATTCACTACAGGACCTTACATAATGAATCTTTTTAAGAGTGTTCTATTTTACTTTTCTCCCTTATGAAGGCTTTCATCGAACAAGTTCTATATCTGTTGCTTGTTTCCTGAATATGTGAAAATCGTGCTTCATTTACATAACTTTTTCATTGGTATGTGGGACTTAGCAAATTAAGCTAATAACCATATATTTGCAACAGCAGGAGACCTTTCCCTCTAATTTTGTTGGATCATATATTCCAATCAGTTAAAATAAAATTTACAACACTCTTCTATCTTAAATATAAATGAGCTTGCAATCAATTTGGTTTAATGAAATTAAAGCTATACAGTATAACTGAGAGAAGAAAACCTATAGTCCTCTGCTGAATCCATAATGGGAACAACGGTTCCGGTCTAAATAGATCACGAGATACATGGCTGTCCAAAAACAGTAAAGAAAGATTTATTCTGTATTAATCAACAAAGTAGAAAACCCTAATTATCTTATCTGGAGAAGATTTAGAGATTGCATTTTCAACTGATGTGTTTTTTAGGTCCTTTACAATGCCTCCTGCACATTTAATTGAGCTGTGGAATAGTATCAATCACTCTTTCAACGAAAGGATGAATTAAGAATAGATGCTTACCCAACTTCTCTAAGCTTTGTTTTTAGTAGAATGCTGCTGATTCACAAAGAGATGGTAATCTAAATTTCACTGTGTTCTGAGATTTGGAAACAGGTGTTAGAGTATTGATTATTCAATGAAAAGGCCAGTTCCCTGGAAAGGTTATACACATGACTTTTGCTAACTTGTTAATTGATTTCTCCCCATGGTGTTCTGTTTCACCTTTTTATTGAAAGACTAAGAAAATAAATGCCAAAGGAACCCACATGTATACAATCTAATACTCTTATTCAAAACTCTTATTGGCTTTCAAATATTAACATCCAACCATGATTGGGGACCAACCTAAAGCTCTAGCTTTAATTCATGTTCTTCTCATGCAATGAGAACTGCGCACAATTCTGTTGAATATTCCCCATGCTGCCTTCACTTTTTCTTTGTGGTGGGAATTGCCTTCTTTGTTATACACAGCAGTGAACTATTCATTCCTTAAGATCCAGTTCAGACGTTACCTCCACTTGATGAAATCTTGCCTGATAATTTCCCCCTACATTGTGATCTCTCTTCTGAGTTATTAGTGTTCCTGCTACTCATTTGTCACTTATGGTTATATTAGCCAATGTTCTTTCAGATGTAGGTGATAAAACCCCACTCAGAATAGTTTTTACAATAAAGAATGGGGGGCCCAGGTAAGTGAGAAACTCGAGAAGTGGTGTTGATTTAGTCCCAACTGGATCCAGGCCTCAAATTATGTAGTCAACGTTCTCGTTATATAGTCAAAGTTCTCAAGTTTCTCTTTCTCTCTCTCTCTCTCTTTCTCTTTCCTCTCTCTCCCAATTTTGCTTTTCTTTTTATGGCCTTGGATCTCAGTCTCTCTAAGCTTAAATTTTGTTTAGAAGGCATCATTTTATCAATTATTTTAATAATGGTTCCAACAAAATTCCTGATCAACAAAATAGCCTGTTTTGTCACAGATTAGTCACTGACAAAAAGAATGGACAACTCTCTTCTTACTCATAGACACAAGGGCCAAGGTTAACTCCAAGAACACCTTATGTATTAAGAAATAGGAGGGCTTACCACAACTAGTCTCACAACCATGTACAGGGAGGGAGGTTCCTATGATGTACAGTTACAATGCACCAATCAAAACTTTTTAAAAAGAAAGCAGAGGGCTAGTCATAGAAAATAAATCTAGACTACTGTTACCAAAAAGCAGTGGTAGAAAGATGAGGTGTTTCTATGAGGAAAAGAATAGGTAACAGTTGTACACTGATATCTGTATTTACAGTTACTTATATGTTTTTAGTGTTTGACTTACAAACTGAGGTTGGGGTGCCTGCTTTACTAACCTGTATATTTATCAAAATCTTTTTTTATAATAAATATCCGTTTAACTACCTGGAGTTCAATTAAAAAAACAGTTTCATAAAGGTTAGTAAATTAGAGAATGAATGACACAGTGTCATAGAAATATACAAGTTAATATTCTGTATTCAATTGTTAAATTTGGTGATAAAAATAAAAATCTATCTCAATATATTAAATTAAGAACAAAATAAAAGTCAAAGGGAAATTTATGGTAATGTTTTGAATGCTCATTCAATTTATCAAGTTGGCTTATTCTCCTTACACTAGTATGAGCATAGGTCCTATGTTCTTGACAAGACTACGAGGCCATTGAATGCAGAACCTGTTTCTTTGCACCCACCTGTGTATGCCTTCCTAGTCTAGAATCTTAAATATAGAGTTCTTGCTTTGTCCTAATTGTGGGGCATTTTCCACTACTGGGTATATATCCAAAGGGGATGAAATCATCATACTAAAAGGACACTTGCACTCCCCTGTTTATTGTAGTAGCATTCACAATACGCATCAATCCACATGACTTTCAGTGGACGAATAAAGGAAATGTGGTATATACACACAATGGAGTATCATTCAGCCACAAAAAAGAATGGCATTCTGGAGGAGATGATGTTAAATAAAATAAGTAGATGCAGAAAGACAAATACCACATCTTCTCACGCATTTGTGTAAACTAATAAGTAAATCCTGTAAAGAACAGAATGTGAGTTGTCACGAGAGCTTGGGAAGGTCAGGCAGGCAAGGGACAAAGAGTTCAATAGCCACCAAAGCACGGAGTGGAAGAACTTCTTCTGGTCTTCTTTACCACAGTGGGGCACTATAGGTTCAAACAATCTATGATATAATTAAAAATGACTAAGCCGGGCGTGGTGGTGCACGCTTGTAATCCCAGTACTTGGGAGACTGAGACAGGAGGATCCAGGTTCACGGCTAGGCTCAGCTACTTAGTGAGGCCCTCCACAACTTAGTGAGACTGGGTTTCAAAGTAAAAAACAAAAAATAGGGCTGGGGTGTAGCTCGGAGGTAGAATGCCCCTGGGTTCAATCCCCGGTACTGCAAAAGAAAAATTCAAAATGACTAGAAAAGAAGAATATGAAATTCCCAACGAATAAAAATGATTAATGTTTGAAGAGATAGAATTGTTTATCTTATTATCCTGATTTCATTATTACACATTATATACATGTGGTTCATTACCATAATGTACCCCATAAAATGTTTATATATTATATTACAGTAAAATAAAATAAAATATTTGATTCATATAGAAGTAATTTTTTTCAAATAAACTTGCTGCCTCTTGTAAATTATTTTTCTATTTATTTCTGCATTAAATAGTCCCACTTTTAACATCTGAGCAATATTTTGACAAGATTTCTTCCTGATTGACTAAACATTTATTTCTTGTGTAGTTATAATTTGGAAGTCGCATTTGGTATTTGAGCTCCCTAAAAGCTATCTGCATTGTCAGATGAGAAATTATTTATATTTGATAACATTCAATAAAAATTGATTGATGTATCTTATATAAATACACACATAGACACACACACACACAACACACCTTCCTGTACCCTTTTTGCAAGATCATTTTTAAAAATGTGGAGGCATTAAAGATGGTGAAATAGAGAGAGGAAGGCAGTATGTTTTGGCTGCTCTGAGACTCAGAACTCAACCAGCAGGAATACTTCTTGGCAAGAGAAGAGAAGCAGTCAGAATGCAACAGAAGAAAGACAGTTGAAACATGGTTGAATTGGAGGCAGCACAGATAGTGGAAGACTAAAACAGCTCCACAAGTCTCATCTGGTGAGGGGAGAGCAGAGGCAGGCTCCATCTTGGTGAGCAGAGCTGTTGGCTGCCAGGGCCTGGCAGCACTCAGAGACAAACTCCAGCAAAGAAGAATCTAAATCTTGTGGATCCAGTGACTGCAGAAAACCATTACAATAAGCAATCACATCCTTCTCTCCACACTTGATACCTCAACACACAACTCCCCAGGCTGCCCAGCCAAACTGCCCAGACAATTCCTGTGACAGCAGCTGAACTCACTAATAACCGGGCAATTGAACTAAATAGACTTCATGAAAGAGGAAATACAAATGGCCAATACATACATGAAAACATGTTCAACATCATTAGCAATCAGGGAGATGCAAATAAAAACCACACTGAGATTCCATCTAACCCCAATCAGAATGGCAATCATCAAAAAGTCAAATAACAATAAATGCTGGTGAGGATGTGGGGAAACAAGAACTCTTTTACACAGTTGATGGGATTGCAAATTAATACAGCTGCTATGGAGATCAGTGTGGAGATTCCTCAGAAAATTGGGAATGGATCCACTATATGATCTAGCTATACTATGCCTGTTATCTTTCCAAAGGGATTGAAATCAGAATTTTATAGTAATACATGCATATCCATGTTTATAGCAGCACAATTCACAATACCCAAATTATGGAACCAACCTAGGTGTCCACCCCACAGATGAATGGATCATAAAATTATGGGAAATACACACAATGGGATTCTACTCAGCAATAAAACAGAATAAAATTATGTCATTTGAAGGAAAATGGATGGACGTGGAGAACATTATGTTAAGTGAAATTAGCCAGTCACAGAAAGTGAAGGGTCATATGTTTTCCCTCATATGCGGAAGCGAGGGAGTAATTGAGCTAGGGAGCTATAAGAGAGGGAGATATAAGGGAAGGAGGTATAAGAGGGGCTTTAGGCAATGAAGGAGAAACTCCAGTGGAGCGAGGGAGGTGGTTTTGGGGAGGGTGGGAAGAGGGAGAATTAATGAAGGCAACACTTCCCCTGACACTATGCACATATGTGAGAATACCAATGCCAATCTTGATATTTTTTATGAGAAACAGGGGGAGTGGGGAGCGAGCTGGAGGGAAGCTCACAAAGTGCTGTGTGCATGTATGTCACTATCACTATGAGCTACATTATGATGTGAGACTATAATGCACAAATAAAACTATAAAAAATGGTGTACCACCATTTACAAAATCTTCTCAAGTGAAGTTGATAAGTGAGGTAGTGAGCTGTGATAGCTAGAACATAAAATTCGAGCAAAGAAACAGTCTTTGATTTCACATTTCCAGAACGGGTCTTTTCTTTAGTCAATGCAGACTAAAAGACATTAAATAGTTGATGGAGTCATATGTCAATAACAATTAGTTTGCTCAGTTGTGATAAATGGTTTTAATATTCTTTTTGCATAAATGAAAAAGCATGAGATAGTGAAATCCACTTCTGAGGAACACTCTAGGCAGTAGAGTTATTAGGCAATTGAGCTAATGTGGGTGATGTAGGCATTATATTGATATTTTGCTCTATCTACACACACTTCATCATTCTGCAAATATAGCCCAACACTTCTGCAAAAACAGTCCATCACTTCCAGGGAGATAACATGTAGATGCTATAGAAACCTAACATTCCTAAGGATAAATGTTGAAAAACAGCTCCAACCCATGCCTGTTCATGTTGAGACCATGTTTTTTGTTGGACTAGATGAGCAGCCTCTATCAGTTACCGGAGCTCTGTTTTGTCTGCCATGTTACAATTGCCATTCCCTGCCCCCAACATCTAGCCCAGTGTCTGACACATGGTGAGAGTATGAAAAATGGTTTGAGAATTAATTAATGGGATATCTTCTTATTAAAGCCATCGAGAGGGAAAGAAATAGACTCCTAAGCGCCTTTTTTTCTTTTACACTCACCTGCTGTTGAATTTCCCAGTGACCTGTTACTTGATCCAAACCCACATCTTTGTCTGACTTATTTATCAGATGATTAGGACTAACTTAACGGAAGAAAGTAGATGGGTGCTGTGAGTGAATTAAGTAGAACAGTGTTTTTATTCCTCATATAGTGACTGAGCCTCAAAGCCACTGTGTTTCAGTGAGAGAGCATTCTTTGAAGAGTAATGATTCTAAATAGTATAGAGACATCGGAAGTAGAACAACTCCTCCCTCTTCAGCGGAAGCTCTGGTGATACTGACCCTTTCCCACCATATTTTAATTACCTTTTAATTTGTATTTATTCTGTGAGATTCAGTACTGAGAGAGGAACCATCAATTTGCACTATTGTAGAGACTGTGCTGTTTCTTAATTCATAGCCAAAATACATTAAAAGCCTGTCCATATTTTATCTATTAATTGGAGTACTTTCCTACTCCTCAGAGACTTAAAAGATATTGAAAATAAATCATTATGGAGATGCATAATTAAATATTGTGAAGACCTCCTATTGCACGTACCTTCCATTGTTTTCCTGCTAGCGAGATAATGAAACTATTGACTCCTTTTATGATGAGAAATATTCAGCTAAAAAGATATTTATCAAGGAACGGTTCCATGCAAGGCATACTCTTAGACATTGCACGGTGAGGTAAGGAGAGCATAGATAGTAAATGATCTTCTCATAAAGTATCCCTTGAGCTCATAGGGGGGTAAGATATAAGTACAAACAAATTCAGGACTGATAAGCACTCTCAAAACACAAAAGGTGAGTTCAAAGCAGGGAAACAGATCAAGTGGAGGAGGGTGAAGAGAGACAATTTCATGGAATTTTGAGTGAGGCTGTGAAGGAAGCACAGGAATTTGGGAGGTGAAATGGGGGTGAGGGAAGAGATGTAGAAGCTGCAGCAAGGGATCCTGTGTCAGCAGACAGGAGCTCAGGGTGAGATGTTAGCTGGTGGCGTGCACAGGAATTAATTCAGTCTGACTAAAACATAGCTTCTGTGTTGGGGGTTAATGGGAACTGACAGGGGAAAGGTTGCTTGGGTCCATACGGAGCAGTGCCTCAGATCTGGTGAGGAGGTTATAGGAATTTGTTGGGACATGAGAAACTATTAAATGTTTTTAACATCAAACAGTGAAGTGATTAGAATGACATGTTAGGAAGGCTACTGTAGTGAGAGTATTAAGATTATTTATAGGCTTTGCCCTGTTCATTTAGTTTGAAGCAGCTGAAATGTCTCTTCTTTCCATCTTGGCTTTTTCAAATAGTGTGTGCATCCTCCATCACAAAAGTTATCTCTTCTAAGAAGTCTTTCATTGCCTTTCCAGTCTGGAGTAATCTCTCCTGGAAACTGCAATGCTGGTTTTCAGCACTTAAAAAAATTTTATGTCATGCTATATCCTAGTATGAAAATACTGTATTTGTATTAAGGTTAAACATCCATTTAATCCAAGAGTTTCATTGTTTATATCTTAAGAGATACCTAGATGCCAGGTGTGGTGGCACATGACTGTAATCCAAGGATTTAGGAGGCTGAGATAGGAGGATTGTAGGTTCAAGGCCAGCTTCAGCAATGATTGCAGGTTTGAGGCTAGCCTCAACTATCTAACAAGACTCTCAGCAACCTAGCAAGACCCTGTTTCAAAACAAAAAATAAAAGGGCTGAGTGTGTAGCTCGGAGGTAGAATGTCCCTGAGTTCAGTCCCCAGGACCACAAAACAAAACAACCACAAGTGACACCTAGAAAATCCTATGTTGTATTAAAATTTCAAACTGAGAAAAATGCACATTCATTTAGAAAGTGCTCTCCATCTCCACAGTGCTCAAGAAAATTAAGGGAAGGTTAATCAATAAAGCACCAGTTCTCTGCTACTTTACCTGGGATCAAGTCAGCATCATCATATCATGATTCGAAACAAACAGCATTACAAAAAATAATACTGTAAGGATTTTTACTAGAATCCTTTTCTCCATGGTTCCAGATCAGATTCTGCCAAGGAAAAACATTTGTGCAAGTGTGGAAGGCAGAAGAGAAGAAAAGGTTAATTGCAGAAGATGCAGGGTTAGAAGAGTACATCCTCAAAAGCCTTCACTTCCATATTGTAGGCAGCAAAAATCGGTGCATTCATTCTCCTTGATATTGATGAGATTTGTCACAGCTCCTGAGAATCAGTAGACTCTAGCAACCATGTCCCTGGTCTTACTTCCCCAGCCCTTCCAATATTTAAAATAAAAAACTTCTCTTTCCCTTTATCGAACATTTCCAAATTGGACTATCTAGAATGACTTGTAGATTTTATTTTAATGAAAGTTTAACTGATTCAGGTTCTATTGTAAGAACAATTCCTACTCAAAGCTCTACTTAACACGACATACCAAAAGATGACTAAGTTTACAAAATGTAAAAAATATGCTTTTTCAGATAAGGGGATAAAACCTACACTGCATTTAAAGATAAATCTCAATTCTAGTTGCTAAAAGTGAAATTTATTATAAAAGAATACCTCCAAGTTTTCAGAATATAATCCCAATGGGGAATTTGGAAAAAAATGCATGCCTCAGAGTTAATTTACTAAGACAGCAAGGAGAATGAACTGATCACACAACGACACTTGGCCATCATCAAGGTAAGCTTAGGTGGCATTAATTACCCCATCGATTCCCTGAGAATGAAGTTGGAGGGCAGCAAAAGCCCTTGCACATGTTTTGGTCTTTGACATCTGGTCCATATAGGTTCGGAAATGGCAAGTTCAGAGAAGATAGAAGGGTACAGTGACCAAGCTGGCACAACAAGGCTAAATGTTGCATTTGTTCAGGATTTTCCATATTGCTCAGCCTGCCCTGCTGTGACCACTTACTAAAATAAAACGCTGTATCAGATGGGTCACTGGCTTCTAGACCAGAGAAGTGCATTCACCTATGAATCATAGACATTTCATTCTTATTTGCCCTGGATCAGCTTGACAAACTGAACTTGTTTGGTCGAAGGAGCCCCTGGATCTAATCAGGTAAAAGTCATAATCCTTTCATTGGGTACATGAAAGCACATGGTATCATTGCCGCCTTCACAGTAGCAATTAGCCTTCCTTTCAGCAGCAACTTGGTTCAAATTGCAGGCAAATTAAAGCCTAATATATTCACCTATAATTTGTCATCATTATCATTCACAATGTAACTAGGAAACTTAGTATTATTTTTAGGGTAAACATTGGACGCATCTAGAAGTCTCATTAACTCAGCATTGTATTTTGCTTTTTTTTAACTATTTCTAGGAGACACCAATGCTTCAAATGAAAAGCAATTCTTGATTGAAATACTACATCCTTAATGAAAACATAACCTCACTTATTTCTGGTACCTGGGCAATTATGCCACTCTTTTTTTTTTTTTTTAAGTAAAGCAGCTTGCTGTGGCTTGGATATGGTTTAACTCTATCCGCCCCACAAAGATTCACTTGACTAAAGGCTTGTCCCCATGGAGGCATTATTGGGAGACGCTAGGGAACCTTAGCATCTCATAAGAGTTAGGGCCCAGTAGGCAGCCTTTAGATCACTTGGGGAGGGGTATGCTCTAGGAAGGTGCTTCTCATGTGCCCCCGCCCCTCTTCTGCGGAACCTGGGGCCTTGTGCATCAGCTCTACCACTAAGCTACACCCCACCCCCAAAGCCTGGTCACTTGGCCCCTTGATTGTCTGTGATAGGGTCGTATAAAAGGAGCAAGCCCAGCCCCACTGGGCTCTTTCTGCTTCCTGGCTCCAGACATGATGGTTTGCCCCAGCCTATGCTCTTCGTCCTGTGGTCCTGGGGAGACTTCACCAGAGCTCCTGCTGTGAGGTTTGGATCTTCTGCCTCCAAAACTGTGAGCAGAATATGCAAAATATCTCTTTATTTTTATAAGTGGCTCATGTTAAGTATTTCATTATAGCAATGAAAATCTAATACATAGCTGTTACTCTTTTTTAAATTTAAAATTTTAACATATGTTAAACATAAAATTTGTACATATTAATGTGGTGCTCTGAGATGTTTTGATATATTTAAACTTTGTGTGATATTTATATTAGGTTAAATATATCTCTTCAAGCATTTGTCATTTCTTTATAGTGAAAATATTCAAAATCCTTTCTTCTAGCTTTTTGAAATATACAGTACATTATTGTTATTTACAGTCATCCCACTGTACAGTAGCACACCAGAAATTCTTACTCCTGTATAATTAATAGTACTCTTTGATCAATCCTCTTTCCTCAGCACAGCTGATATTCTTAAGATAATGGTGTGTCATTCAATCAGTATTAATGTACTGTAAAACTGTTCTCTAGGTTTGTTACCATGCACCATGTACGACAGATAAATATTACTAAATGAAAATAGATCTACATAAAAGTCTGAATTACATCTAGCTACAGATATTTCCATGGGCCTAGAAACAGAAAGCTAAATAATGTAGTACATAAATACATATGTATGGAGAGAGAGGAAGAAAACTTTCAACTATTGTATACAACTGTTCATAACCCTTATAGGTAGGAAAATATTTAGAGATCCAATAAAGGGCATAGAGAAAAGGTAATATATGTTGGCATAAATAACTTTTATTTTTTTCGACTGTGTCAATGAAATAGTTTTGCACCTGAATAATGGTCAACCCTTATAGTTTAGAAGCAGAGCTGTTTACAAAAGCTCAAATAAGTAAAAGCTGTGACCAGCCAATGTACAGACAATTTACTATTAAGATAATTGAGATAGGGGGCACTTGCTTGTGAGAGCATTATTGGAAAAAATCTGATGGACTCAGCATGTATTCACAAGCACAAATTAAATACTAACACAACCATAAAGTCAACTTCTTAAAGCTCTTAACTGCTCCTGAAATTTGCCTTACTAAATTTTTATACTGAATTATAAATATGTCAGGAGCATACCAGAAACATATAGGCCCAATAATGAAAAGAATGTAGTCTATTATTATTAAGAGAAAAAGTGACAGAATGGTGATTGCCATTTAATTATTATTTTTAACCACATAATCATAACACAAAATACTGAATTTATTAAGGCATTTGAATTGTTGCTTTGCTTGAGAATATTGTGACAATAAATAAATAAATTAAAGCAATGATATTTTAGTAGGTGGTGAGTGAGATTTTACTATTTGGGCTACAAATCCAATGTTGAAATGATTTTTTTTTTTTTTTTTT